>JASAND010007375.1:0-22107 GCA_030248195.1 Trissonchulus latispiculum | reverse complement strand
AGTACAATTATTTTTAGAATTAAGCAAATATGGGCTTACTGCAGAAAATTAGGCCACTTTCATTAGGGTTTACTTATTAAATTTTCGAAACTTTTGGGACTTCGCCGAAGTTTTTGGTCTAAAATTGACTACTCTGTTACTAAAACCGAATTTTGAACTAAAACATGTAGAAAACAGTTATTGCACTGTAGAATTATTGACCACACCAGGCTCTTTCCGCTCTCTACTCTAACCTCCATTTTTGTCACCTAGAGTACGTATATCTTGTTCGGATTTGATCGACAAGAATAAGAACTACAAAATTTTGCTCATAACACAAATGCTATACGGCTGAGCAGAACCAACATTCACCAGAATCATGGCCGCCTATTTTCAGTTATATATAAAGTTTAAGGAATAAAGTTTAAGGTTTGAAATTGCACCAACAAGCAACTGTAGTGAATCTATTTCTCAGAATGGGAGCAACTTTAGTTTATTTGAAATTCGTTAAATTTAGTTTTGGAGACGCTATAAAAATCCCTGCAAAAAATTAAACAGTAGATTCAATTAGTTCAAAAATTATTAGCAGAAAAAATAGCACAGAACTGTAAAGTCATCGCCATATCAAATGGGCACGGGACACAAAACGAAAGAGTAAGTACGTATACACAATAGTGACACTGTCGAGTAACTTGTTTGCACGGCTAACATAAGAGTACCTATCGAGAGGTAGCACAAAGAGGCTTTTAGGAGACAGCAAATAAAATAATACTATGCAAAGCCAGAGAAGCAAAACGTTTGGAGGTACTCACATATTGGAGAAATCAAAACGATACCTACACTGTGTAATGCGGGTTAACACTATAGTCACTTAATCAAATAGAATTCTTCCTAACGTGTAAGCAAGTAAATTTATAGGTAAAATTAAATATAACGTAAGGATAGGCATCAAGCCAGCAGAGGGTTTGTGAAAAATTAAAAACAGAATGTGACAAAAACTAATAAATAGGAAAATAGATAACAAAGACAAGGATCAAGATAAACATAAGAAACTTTTCTTTCTCTTGAGATAACTACAAGTGAGCAGAAGTGATATCAGAATATAAAATAGGTTCCATCAAAAAGCTCTGCATATATATACGTACAACACACGTACGTATACCAGTAAAATGATGCATTATAGTCACACATAAAACGACATCTCCCAAGACAAAATTCAACCTATAACTTTTCGAAATCAACACCCAGTCAGCCTAGCCCAGTCCATTAAATTGGAGAAAATGCAAAATGATAGCAAAATGATAACAGGAACCAATCAAGACAAAACTAAGTAAGCTATTAGATATTATAGTGCAGCGTCTACACAAAGTTGACATGACTACGAAAACTGAGACTCTCCTCGGGCCTAAAAACGTTTAATGTGAAAGGCTATCAGTCGTCAAAACACCTCCAGGGTAAAGCCGATTTCACACGATGGGGATTTCTATGGGGATTCCCCTGGGGAATCCCCCGGGGTCACAACATTCGAAAGTTTTTCCAAAAATCCCCAGGGGATCCCCATGCGGCCTTTTCATGGGGACTCTGTTCACACGATGGGGACAATCCCCTGGGGATGCCTGCTATAGATAACGTGTCGCTTTTATAACACGTTATTATATACTCCTGTGCAATTTAGAACGAATTTGCTGTTTTTTAACAATTGGAACAATTATATTGTATATAAAATACAAATTCAAAAGATCATCATTGAAAATTGTTAACGAACAATTACGTAAATAAATAAGCACGCATATATACTAATTTAATCCAAAGCGTCGTCGTTTAGACCTTCCATGCAATTTATACTGTTTTAACAATAATTCTCCAACAAGATTATTGAAATATTTTGTTTTTACAAGTTTTCAATAACTCATAAAAGTGGGTGAAATTAATTAATACAGCATTCATTTTCTTTGTTAGGTAACATACACTATTCTCGTTTCAGTTAAATACACTTAAAACTACATTGGCAATGAAGTCAGCTGATTTTGCTGCTCTCTGATTGGTTGTTTCATGGGGATCCCCATAGAAAATTGCTCGGCGAGCAATCCGTCCCCATGGAGATTTTCATGGGGATCCCCACGAAAATCCCCACAGAAATCCCCATGGGGCATCCCAGTGGGGACAGATGGGGTCCCCATGGGGATCCCCATGGGGAAATCCCCTGGGGAATCCCCACGAAAATCCCCATCGTGTGAAATCGGCTTAACAAATGTTGCTCAGGTTAGATATTCTCTCATGCAACAAAACAAAATGGGAGAACTGAAACACAAAACTGTGAGAGCGTGTGTTTGTGTGCAACCAGCAATGATGTTGGTTCTAACAGGAAATAGTTCTTAAAATTTAAAACGCACTGTACAATATGGAGGAATAAAACACACCAAAAATGCGGACTGACTAACATAAACGTTTGTCTGAATAGAATATATCTATAACTACACAATACACTGTAACTACGAACGTATAAAAAGATGCATATGTAATGTAATACGACGAAAAAGGCTTTATGTGTACACGAAAAGAAAACAAGTTACAGGAAAATATGTTTCTGAGCTATGCATAAACGGTTTGACTGTAAAATGGCTTAATTTTTGTGAGAAACACAGTTCACCACAATACATAATACGACCTTTAAAATTTCAACAAACGGATTAATTTCAGGTCACGTAAAACCAAATATAATATATTTTCTGGCGTTCTGGGGGCAAAAGGCATCTACCAGCATATTATGTAGGTATGCAAAAAACTTTTGTAACTTTGTGAAGGGCTCAAATACCAATAAGTTGACCTGGCCAAATCATCTACACAAATCTACAGCAGAGCCGTTCGGAATTAAACCGTCTCTTTTGCTATAAATTAGGTGAGAGAAACATTATTGACAGTTTACACAGCTCCTAGGTATTAATTTATTGGGGGGGGGGGAGGCGAGGGTGTCGACTTTGTCCCTATCGATGAGGAGGGAGCACATGGAGCCCCCTTTTCCAACAAGCAATGACTAAAAATAAACCAGGACGCTACATAATCTGCACATCTGACAGAAACAGTCATTCAAGTGGAAACTGTGATTTGCAGGTTTTACATGCTCAGAGCGGAAACAAAACATATAAACAAGTTTATTACATAAAATAGCCCATGAAAGCACGTTATTTTGCCATTCAGATATTTGAGAACCTTGCATCCTATTCCTAGTTTATGGTAAGATAAAAAATTCAAGAATGGTGAAAAAAAGAGGAACACACTGTATGCGAAGGGCAAAATTCACACAACAGTAAAAAATCTAACAGAATTGTTAAAACATTGCAAATCAAAGTCTAATATGAAGATGCAAATCAAAGTCTTATATGAAGGTAGTGAATACTCAGGAAAACTTGGAAGGAGAGGAGGAGAGATAAAAGAATATTCAAGAAATAACTTGGAAAAGTACCGAAAACCTAAATTTTGTCAATGAATGAATGCAAGAAAAGTTGGCAACGTCAACCATAAGACTTGGCCTCCCTTTCGACCCTTTTCTGCAGCCATTTGTTTATCCCCATTGCCCCCCAAGTGGGCGCTACTAGATTTCAGCCATCCTAGTCTCTACAGGTTTGCGGGGGGAACTTTTCTTGGAGAGAACAAGACTGGTTGCCCTGGGCGAGACTGCAATAACCGTACGCCGGCTGGGCTTAGGGACTATGTTTTCTATCCGTAGTCTTCTTCTCTCCACCTCTTGTCCGTTTGCGGTCTGAGAAACACCTGACAGGCCTCACCAAAAAAAACCATAAAAACTGAAGTCTGCGACTCCCAAAGATTTAGGGGGTGTCCCGTTCCCCCAAGGTTTTAATAATTTTGAGCTATGGGACAGGAGGAGATAAGGGCCACGTAAGCGGCAGCGCAAACATTCCTAGCTATACAAATGGTAGAACGACAGAGTTGTAATATGAAATAAGCAATGGAGAAAGTAACCTTAACATACATACACTGGCTTACTTCTACTGAGGGGGGGGGTGGGGCCCCCCCATTCGGCTACCTCCCCCCCATAAATTCCGACCTCCCCCCCATAACCCCAAAAATTGCCATTTTTTACCATTTTTAGCCAAAATTTTCAAAAAATTTTCCGGCTTCGCCGGATTTTTACCTAAATTCCCACTATTTTAGCTTAAAAAACACCCAAAATTAGTTTTTTTAGCTATTTTTAGCATTTTTTAGCAAAAAACCTAAAAATTTGTCAAAAAATATGCCCCCGTTTTCGGTGAGCCCCCCTCCCCATCGATGGGGGGGGCTTCGTCGAGCCCCCCTCATATCGCGCCCCCCCATAAATTTTGGCCTAGAAGTAAGCCAGCATACAAGTAACCCCAACATAATGTAATAAAACGCACAAAGGGAAGGAAGGATCTTCCAAATTAAGTAACTGACCTTCATTGACTCAAAGCCAGAAGAAGCCTGACTGCTATTGCTCCCAGTAGAATTTCGATGCCTTGGACTAACCATGACGCCTACAATGAAAAGACAAATTGCATACATTACTCACTACGTACACACTATTTCAGAAAATAGAAAACCCAACTTTATCAAAGCAAGTTCCGAAACAGAAATATTATATATAGCGGATCTGATCAGATAGCAACTTGCATTAGCAGAGAAACGAAATTCGAAACATCAAATTGGAATCGTGGAATCAAAGCATTGGAAAATGAAATAAAACAATATCAGAAGTAAGTGCATACCATTGACAAGAGGTTGCGTCAGGCCCGCATGAGAACCAGGAAAAGCAAAGCCCTGCTTGGCAGAAAAGGGAGGCGCAGTGGATGGTCCTATTGAATCTAAAACAATTAAAAATTAGGTACTATTAAGTTATATAAATTAAATTTATTAAATTAATATATAGAAAACTAAGAAAAAAATTAAAATGTGTAAAGTCCACTAGTCCACACAACAAAATGTAAACAATCCTAGAATAGAGATTAGAGAATGGTCCGAACATATTATTACAAGTAACAAAAATGCTCCGCACAAAAGAGGATAATATGTGTGTGTTGGCTGTATCGTATATATATCCCTTAAATATATAATAAATAAATATAAACAGGTATATTCTTTACATTCCGGTTGAAGAAATAAAGACAAAAGTTTCATAGGCACGTGACGTTATTTGGCATAGCAAATATTGGTGGATGGTTCCATGTCCAAAGTTGCTCAGCTCACTTACGGCTTTCATTTGAAACCAAATTTGACCCGTTTTGAAAAATTTTATTTTTGACCCAAAATCGCCTAAGTCCCCACCCCACCCCACCACAGCACTCTACAGCCACGTTGGGTACGCAGTTATATGACAAAAGTTGCTCAGCTCACTTAGAGCTTTCATTTTATACCAAATTTGACCACTTTTGAAAAACTTTATTTTCGACCACTTGACCCCCCGCCCGACTGACCCTTCAAAACGGCAAACTGGAACCAGCCCAGCAAGATAGGTACGTCAGACGGCAAAACGAATATCGGGAATGAGCTGGGCGCACCAGAAAACCTCTATAGACAAAGTTTTGAGAGGCCATGCACAGTCATATATGGTGTTCTTGTAAGTCGGTACCGACTTGACCCTCCCGACAGCAAAGTGGAACCAGCCCAGCAAAATGGGTGGGTTGGACGGCAAAACGGACAGCGGAAATGAGCTGGGCGCACCAGAAAACCCCTATGGACAAAGTTTTGAGAGGCTATGCACAGTCCTATATGGTGTTCTTGGAAGTCGGTACCGACTTGACCCTCCCGACAGCAAAGTAGAACCAGTCCAGCAATAATGGGTGGGTCCGACGGCAAAACTGCTTACGGGAATCAATTCGCCGTGCCAGAAAACCTTTGTATGAAAGAATTGAGCTTTCTAAGTTGAATACACAGCGAGAAATTTCGATTTTTCATTTTTCGAATTTTCACCATTTTTGAGCGGCCACTGTGGTCGCATGGGAAGTGATAGAGAAACGAGACTTAGCTATTTAGTTAGTTCAATATATATAGTTTCTGAATATAAAAAGAAATCGGCTCCAGCTCTTAACGTTCGAGCTGCGCAGCGACCACAAAAATGGTCACTTTTCGCTCTGAGCCGACTTTGCGGCGCCGCTGCGGCGCTGTGGCGCACCTGCGGCGCAAAAAAAGTAGCGATTCTTAAATGGCGCATGGGGTACTACCAGACCCTATACCCCTTTAGGTCCGGCCTCCGCTGCAGATTACGTGAAAGAGGCGGAAAGTCAGGACAATACGACCATTAAATAGGAGAAACCGGAAAAAAGAAAAAAACATCGCCGCCATAACCGGTCCGGGGCGCAACTTTTTAACGGAAAGTGATACGGAGCTGAAACTTCGCACACATACTAAACTCGATGTGCTCTACAATTTGCGCAAGAAATCTGCGCAGGATCTGCGCAGGATTTTGCGCAGCCTCTGCGCAGCTTATTTTGCGGTGTCTCCAGGGACTTTTGACACATATTATAGGGGTCGCTGCCGCGACCCCTATGATACATACATATAGATTAGAGGAAGAAATAATCCATCTGAGCAAAGATGATACAATTCTTACAAGAACTTATGCATCGTCTTTATGCTTAGTAGAGCTGCGTTACAAGACATATTTGTAAGCCGGGAGTTAAGAGTGGAAGAACGCAAGACGCTAAATTAATTAAGTAGGTCAGGACAATGGGCATTAATAACACTGTATACACGTAACGTTACGTAAGCAGCATATTTTACCTCGATCAATTGAATGGAAATCATGCTTAGACAATAACGACAATTGTAACGGCCGATGCTGACGATTAAGCATTATACGAAAACGCAGGCAACGAAATACAAATGATGTAAGCCTACGCAGATAAGCTAAACAACAGAACTCTGATTAGAGCAAAAGTTAACAGAAAGAAAGCACTTCGTTAAAAGTGTGAACTCGAAAAATATAAAGTATCTTTCTACATATATGAACATGAAGGTATAAAGAATCTATACGAATAAAGGGAAAAGAGAAGAAAATGATAAAATATGCACGCCTTATCACAAAATAGTGTCAAGGAATAGAAGTTATCCAATTCATCATTTACTGAAAGAAAAGCAGTCAGACACTGTTGAAATTCCAAAAGCTAAAGATGATGAGCGCGCGATTTTTAGCAAAATAAAGCAGAAAAACGCCTACGAAGGTCTTAAGTATATATATATATATATATACACCTACGGGGAACCCAACCACCTCCTGAGCCATGGTTTGGAGCCCAAAAACCACAGTCCACACCAAGAGGCTCCTTCGAATATATATACCTATGCATGCAAGCAGCAAGTTATTTTGGATGCAATGCACTCCTGTGAATTTTTGCACTGCGAAAGTGACACCTATTGTCTGGTCCTTGGCCCTCGGGCCACAAAAAAATACGAGTTTGGCCCAGTGTATATAATAATTGACTGGGCTGACCCAGAACAAGAAAGTTATGTGAATGTCAGCATTCAGCAATGACGGAATGTATTTTTTTCAAGCACCAAAAATTAGTTAAATTAGCCGGATTTTACCCAGACCCCAATATATACGTCTCCGCGCTTAGTCTGACACTTTGGCATGAGCGGAACCAAATTCAATTTATTGAGTTATCCTATGCGGTGGTCGGTTTCTGACAGACAATGTTACTTATTTGAAGAGCTCTGCGACCATAGACTCGAGAAGTTGCCTATTCACTGCTTCAAGACTCAGTACGGCTTTTATTTTTTATAACCAGACCAGACCCAGGATTTTATATAATACGCAGTGCACAGTAAATGTTATGTTTGTCCGAACGGATTGTTTGAGCTAAGACGGAACAGGACAAGCACTATATGCTCGTTTAATCTACTGAATGAGTGGTCTAAGCATACTGGTCCTTCCAATTTTGCCGCCGTCTATATATACAGACCCACCCCCAAAAGCTCCGCTGCGCTGATGACTGACCTTTCAAGAAAATTGACAGGTATATAATGAATTCATTGCATACACACACACACACACACATATATATATATGCTATAAAGGCAACAACGTAGTTAAGCTAAAGATGTACCCAGTAACAGGGGCGGATCCAGGGAGGGGGGCGGGGTACCGCCCCGTCGCGATTCGAAGGTAGGAAAAATTAAGGAAGTAGAGAAAGAGGAAAAAGGGCAAAAAACCAAAAAATGTCGCGCCGTCGGCGCGAATTTTCTACTTTTTAACCGCATATTTATTGCATTTGTGAAGAAAAGGCTTGAAATGCATCCGATTTTTCGGAGAAAATTACCAGTCAAGAATTTTAAAAAATTTGTTCAGTTCTTCAGTATAAAAAGAATTAAAGACCCGAAGACCAATATTATTGCAAAAACAAAAAATTTCTTCAACTTCTCCCCGCTGAAAACATTTTACCGCCCCCCCCATTACGAAATCCTGGATCCGCCAGTGCCCAGTAACCCAGTCGAAACACAGTACAAAAACACCCAGTCCTACAAATCGGCAGCAACACTAACACTATAGGTGCATATATATACGTTATGCATTTAACACATTCAAAATTCAGAGATCAAACTGACTACTGAGTCGGTCCAACGCAGCACCAAAGAGAAATATAGAAATAGAACAGACAGCATACACAAATGAAGACCGCGCCGTAACAGTACGCGGGAAAAGTATGCACAGAAGTGCAGTAGAAACAGCAGAGAAAGAATATATAACAGACAACTCAATCACTGCCAAACTAATGCAGGTTTGTATACAGATTCTGCTTTCTGGAGTGCGTGTTTATATATATACGTACATACATATAATCTATATATATAAGCTATATATATATATATATATATATAATAGGAACATATATATAGATACCAGTCTGCACGTATAAATGGTACGGACAACTTTTACACTTAACATAAATGGCGTATATATATAAAATGGCGTATACATTTAAGGTGTACAAAACATACAGTCCGCGTATTTAGGAACAAGTTTGACCGACAAAGACGATTAATAACAATCAATTCTAGTAAAACTCATGGAAGTGTCAAACTAAATTAAACCATCCAAAGTCAGTGGAATGGAAAATAAACCCCCTCAAACCAACTAAATCGCCAACAATACAAATGAAGAAACAAAGTGTGGCGCTATTGGTACAGCACAAGGCTGATAGAATTACGCGATACGATACCTAATAAAAAGGCTAATAAAAAGGCTTGTCAACACAGTTCGAATGTAGGTATTAGAGTTGAGCATTTCGGCTCGTCCGGCATCCACTGTGTAGCGGGTCGGGCCGAGAAATTTTTCAAGAGTGCGCCGAAACGTCCCGGATCGACTCTAGACAATGTTGTGAATTCCCTAAAATTAGCTATTACTCATTCTTGTTATTTTACAGCAAAATTTAACACTTCGTAGCATAGCATAATTTAGCGTTTCCATCATGCATTGCAGCCTTTGAAATAATATTGTTTGGAAAATCTCGGAAATTTTCTTTTAAAGGGCACATTTTTTCCAGCTTGCCGGGCCGCACAAGAGGCTGGCTCAGTGTAAGCTAAAGATCTAAGCTTAAAATTCCTGTTCTGCGACCCAGAAAACCACTATAGTCGGTTAGACATGGTTGGACATAGCAAGTTTTCGCCAAAATTAGGCAAATTTTCGAAGATTTTCAGCTGCCCGTTGATTTTATAGTAAAAACAACTGTAGAAATACGTATATTTTTTTATATAAGCCAAAATCCAGGCTTTTTGAGAACTTTTTGCATTTCTACATTCAAAACACGCCAAAAATGTATACCATGTGTACCATTGTTGCAAAACTCATTGCTCCCCTGGACCTGGAGGCCTCCGGGAATTTGATGCGGTAATTCTACTGGAAGCATAATATATACCTAATCTCCCCTTATTCCTGGGGAATTCATCGTACGATGATGAAAGCTGATCAATTTCAACAACTTCGATTAATGAGGAGACAGAAGATTGATAGATACCGTAGACACTGATTGTGAAAACTATTGTGATAGTGTGAAAACGCTGCTGTGTTGCAATCTTCAATAACTTATATAGAGGTCGGGGAAAAAAACCAAGGTAGTCACTTTTTGGACTCTGCAGAACTACCCAGTGGAGCAATCCGGCTATAAATTATTTTCTTATCAAGCCCTGTCTAGACTGTCATTTTGGTATATAAATCGCCTCTCTAGGTCCTGTCGTTAATTAGTAATTAACGGTTAATTAGCCGGGGTAAAAAACCAATGGCAGGAAAAAACCAACCGGTGGGAAAAAACCAACCCCAGTATTCGGTCAGGGTAACTCATATTAGCGATTTTATGCATGCAACAGGTTAAGTCGGCGTCGCTGACTTCATATCTGCACTTATTTTTGCGATATTCCGTATAATAAGTGAGAAAATCAAACATCAATATTTGCAGCATCAACTGGCTAGGTTTCATCAAATTTGCCAGTTTCTATGTTAAAATGCAAAAATTTGTAAATCTTTCGAAATTCGATGAAATAAATTAAAATAAACGTTGTTTCAGTGTTTTTTCGCGTATTTCTTTGTCCCAGAGTACTTTTTGGCCGCTTTAGCTGAGCCAAACAGCCGATCCGCCGAAATGAGGTTTTTACCGGCTAGCACAAAATTGCCAAGTCAAAATGCAATTTTGAGCTGTTCACGTGAAAGAACGCATTAAACTCGCTATGTGGATGGCTTTTGAGCAACTAAGAACCATTTTTGGAAGTTTGGCAGCAAAAGCAAAAATTGGTTTTTTTCCCCACCCCTTGGTTTTTTCCCATTTTGTAAAAATTCTGCTGGCAGCTTGCCAAGCGTCGCAGGAAGACGAGACCGACATTTTTGGAAAGAGCACATGTTGTTCTCATAGAAACTACTAAAAGTTATTATCTAACTGCTATGGAAAATTTTTTACAGGCCTTCAAAAAATAGGCAAATTTTGAATTTTTGGGGGGTCAAAAATGCCAAAATTTTCAAAATGTCACAAAATGCTCAAAAGTGGTCCGATTTAGCTCAAATTTGGTGTGGTAGGTGGGATGGGCCCTACCAACTTGCATGCAAAATTTGAGCCCGCTAGCTCATCCCCATCGCCCAAACGGGGGGTTGGTTTTTTCCCCCACCACTTGCGGGTTGGTTTTTTTCCCCGACCTCTATATACATATAGGGAGGTGGGGCAACTTGGGAACCTGGGGCAACATGGGACAAAATTGACCTAACATTTGTTTAAGCCTATACCATACTATTCTCCCTTCTAATTTAGTTAAATTTATATTTTTCTGAAAGCACGTGACTTATACTTTCCAGTAAACAAAACATTGACCATGTGCGTTTTATGTGTGTCAATTTACATCCAACAGTACAAGTCACATTTTCGATCAAAAGAAAAGGTATACCTTTTTCAAAGTTAAAAATTCGTGCTAAATTCCTACTGCGGAGCCATGAAAACATGTTTTATAGGGTAAAATATCCTGAATTTTTCAGGGGTACCAATATTTTTGTTGTAGCATTTTTTCAGTGTCCTCAGTAAGATCCCGTTCCAAGTAGACCCGAGCATACCAAGTAGCCCCGTTCTCAGCAATGGGGGGCAATTTGGAACAACACACGTTAAACACATAAATTCCCAAGTAAGCCATATATAATACATAGTTAATCCTATATATAATTGCCGTATTTTACATATATCTCTTAACAATTGGTTCACTAAGGTATATGGTACTGTACGTACTGCGGAGCTCTGCGAAGCACTTTTTGTGTGGTAGCTGACCGGGTGGTGGATAAACTGCTTCTTCTCCTGCGTGTGTAAGGAGCAGTTTGGGTTTGATTAAAAAAATAAGTGCAAATCTTATACACCTGCTCCCTGTCTAGTGAACCCTCAGACTGTGTCTATTCCTCCTCTGAACACCTCAGTTACCACCAGACATGTGCAGGAGGTGAAGTTCTGGGGGGGTGAAGGGCGGCCGAAGGCCGCCGAAAAACCGGATTTTTCCGGTTTTTTACCGGAAAAATCCGGATTCTGGGGGGGTGAGGGACCCACGGGGGGGGGGGGGAGCGCAGGTCTGGGGGGGGGGTGAAAACCCCCCCCCCCCCAAGCACACGTATGGTTACCACTGACGTCCAAGCCAGTACTGAGTCTGAATCAGAGTCAGCCCATAATGACAATAAGCCGGTTGCGTGCCCACAGAATCCGGATCTTCAGGCAGCTTCTGCGGTTTCTGAGGTGCCTTGCGGTGACTTTGTGGCGGTCAAATTCACCGACGTCACCGGAAAGGCCGCTTGGTCCGCCGGTAGCGTGAAGGTGTACTAATCCAGAAGCCTGTACTCTTCATTTGAAAAACCTACATGAGGATGCGACCAGAAAAACCATGACAAATGACGATTTCCGATATTTTCAGTGGCCGGCGAGAGATGATGATGATACGGCTCTCCCTATCAGAGTATTTATTGCAGAGTGAATTTAGGGGGGAATTAGGATGCCGTAAAATTCTCTCCAAGCTTTCCGATTCCGTCTGTGACCTCATCTGGACTTATTCTAGTGGGGGGGGGGGGTGGGGGGGGCCCCCCTAAACACCCTTCCCCCCCCAAAAATCGTCCCCCCCCCCAAAAAAAGTGGGTGCCCCTTTTGGTACCAAATTTTGCCCTGAAAAAATCGCTCAGAAGGCCAAATTTTCAAAAATTTTCCGGCTTCGCCGGACATTTTTACTCAGTTTTTGCCCTTTTCAACACTAAATCTGCTTATTTTTGCTATAAAAATCAACTTTTATAGTATATGCCAGAAAAACAGCGCTATTTGTAGCATATTTTTCGAAAAATTTTCGCCCCCCCCCAAGAAAAAATCCCTAGAATAAGCCCAGCTCATAGAGGACATGTTAACCGAAGATTTGACCAAATCGTCGACTTTGTCTTCAACTTTTGGGGGAAACTTTACGCTATGTGTATTAAACGTTTTCCGACTGTTTTTTGACAGTTTTTTATTTCTATGCTATTATTTCCAGAACTTTGTTTAAAAAACTGCCTTAAAGTGCAAATTTTAACATTGTTGTAATTTGACCTGATTTATTTGCTTTAGGTGTTTGTGTAAGTAAAAAAGTTTGGTAGAAATTTGTTTGTCTTCAATTTCTCTACATTTTAGATAGGATGGGTTTCGGATAGACTCTGCGAATTGAGTAATAGATAGGTAAAAGCGTCAGCTGTCGTCATCTTGTACCAAGATGGGCCAAGGGGCTACTTGGTATGGGTTACTTGGTATGATTGAATTTTAGGCCCAGTGCGCACACATTGGCACTATATAGATCAAGCTTTGCAGTTCCAAGTAGCCCCAAGCTCGCAGTATCGATATGCATAATTTTGTCTAGATCAGTCAGGGCTATGACCAGTGTTTTTTGCTCAAAAACGCGTGTAATTGTTTCCATAGATTTGGAGTTTCTGGGGGGCTTCGCCCCCCAGACCCCCTTTTGCACCTTGTCTTACACTTAATTTTTGGTATCTTTTAATGATTAGTCACATTTTATATTTGTTACAGTTATATTTGTTCGTTCATATACTAACTAAAAACGGGTACACACCAAGAATTTTTAGTGTTTGAAGCAAAGTTTAACTGTTTCCTTGCAAAGTTTTGTGCTACAGGAGGCCTTTCTAAAAACGTTTGCTCCTTCGACTCGGCGCACTGGTGTTTCATTCGTTCTATCAAGTCAAAACCAATAAATGCAGATCATCGTGCTCAATTTTTAAATTTTGTCGGGCTGGTTTGGTGAAACTCCTCCAAATTTTGCTGTAAATAAGATTTTTAAATTTTACTTTATATATATATATATAAAGAAGCGGCCTCTAAAATAATTATATACGTCGGAATAATTTTGTTACCAATAAAATTAATTATATACATGTAGTAAGCAAACCGCGAGTAGAGTGGGAATTTTTAGGTAGTTACACACTTTTTTCTGAAAAATAGCAAAAAATTTTGGAGAGGTGTGTAACGTTACACATAAGCTGTCGGCGAAAAAAAAACACTGGCTATGACGAATGGCAGCATTTCTAGCAGCTTTTCAGGATAACCCCCCCAGGCCCAGATTTCGCAAAACTTGACCAAATGAGCTAAAATTTGGTATGGGTATGTTTTCGACTACGCTGAGTTCAAATATCGCAAAATTTTTCGATTTCGCGAAATTCGATTTTTTCGATTCGTAAGGGGGGGACCAAGGGGAACCGAAAAATTTTTTGTCTTCGATTTAGCTGAAAAGTTGTATAGAGGGATTTTCGGGGTCGTAGAACACGAATCTGAAGTCCGTTTTTCGATTCAGTTTTTCGTCAGCTCAGTATAAGCTTACATCTTAAGCTTACAAGTTTAGCTTATACTGAGCTAATGAAAAGCTGAATCGAAAGACAGATTCAGATTCGTGTTCTACGACCCCGAAAACCCCTGTATACAACTTTTCAGCAAAATCGAAGACAAAAAATTTTTCGGTTCCCCTTGGTCCCCCCTTACGAATCGAAAAATCGAATTTCGCGAAATCGAAAAATTTTGCGATATTTGAACTCAGCGTAGTCGAAAACATACCCATACCAAATTTTAGCTCATTTGGTCAAGTTTTGCGAAATCTGGGCCTGGGGGGGTTATCCTGAAAAGATCCAAATTTTTGTTCCAAGTTGCCCCACCCCCTATAAGCAATAAAGGTCAAATTGGAAAATTTGACAAAAACCGCTGACGCTAGAAACGGCAACGGGCTAGCCGGACAACGTGTTTTCTGAAATATATATAAAACGCAGGAAATCTTTAACCAAGTGTATAATATATATAGTGTACATAGTTTCCCAGAGTTCCGCAAATTAACCAAACTGCAAACCAGACCTGACTGCAAAGTTCAACCTGTATATGTAAACTACCCTTATTCAATACGTTAAAACGTCTTAATGACACAATGCGCATTTTGTAACCAAATCAATGACAGACACAGCGGGTGCATCAAAACAGGTACCATATTTAGTAAATACATGTATATTATCTATTAGGTATGCATATATATAATTGCTCAGTAGAATATACGTATAATAAACAGATATAAGAAAAGAATGGATATTTAATAGTTAGACCAACCCAATTCTAACTAAGTTTCGCAAACTAGCCTTATTCTGTATCAGCATAAAATTAAAGACAGTGTCAAGAACGCAGTTGGATGGCGAAGGTTACCAAGACGAGACAGATAGAAAAATTGCAATAATAAAACAAATTGAATTTGATTTAAATTATAAGGCTGAATTGAACGGAACATACACACAATAATTTTGATTAAGATAAATTAAGGACAAACAGCTGCTATATCGTCCTCCAAAATAAATAAGGAGATTTAAATGTAAGGTCGACTCTGTTATGTCCAAATCAGCAAAGTTTATGATCCAACAAAACTTTATTACACACATTGTATATATATATAAAGCAAACAAACTTCGGGCGACTTTCAATGTTCCTAAAACAGCGACTTTATATATGTTAGAGAAAGAGGCTTTGTAGTATATACCTACATACGTCTAATCAGATACAAAGTGAAGAAACGAGAAGGTGGAATAAGAGGAGAGGATGAGACAAAAGACAACATCGCTTGGACGAAAAGATGAAGAAGTAGAGGTCACTTCAGCGTCTCTGAATTAATCGATAGTGCATACGTGCATATCAACGCAAGTTCATTCGTACATACTTAACGTACGTAAATAAACGTATATATATACGTATATATATAAACACGTACGCATAGAAGAACCTGTATACGTGTGTCAATAGGTTCCATACACTAATAACTACACGTTTAACACAACTACGTGGAGTACATCACACCTGACTAGTGTTTCGAAGTACGTAACCACGAAAGCATTGAGCACACTATGTCGTTTCTAGCAATATACGTATATATATATATATATATATATATATATATAAGAGTAAGACACATCAAAATTTTACACCACATACTGTAGCCAGCCAACCCTTTTCCTAATTTAGTTTTGTAACCCACTTCAGATGTGGCCCAACTCAGAATAGACCACCTGGTCCATGCCAAATACAACTTTATATAGCTGCATGCACATTAACACAAGGACAGATTCTGGGAGGTCTATCCCATCTTCGCAGAAGGTCTACTCCTAAAAATGGATCTTTTGCATTTTCTCCCCCAGCTCTCTTCTCCTCTCTCTCTCTTTTTTCTTCCCCATTTTCTTTTGATTAATTTTGACCAATGACTGAAATTTTGTATGGTGCATACTGGAGGCTGATAAATTCAAAATCTTATAATTTAAAAAATTCAAAAATTTGAAGTTTAGTTTGGTAAGGGGGGATCGAAATATTTTTGAAAAAAGTTAGATTTTGCTAAAAACTTGCATACCGGAGTTTTCAGTGGCGCTGAGCACGAATCTGAAGTCCGTTTTTGATACAGCTTTTCGTTAGCTCTGCATATATAAGCTGAATTTGTAAGCTATAAACTTATACAGAATGCTGAATCGAAAACCGGACTTCAGATTTCTGCTCAGCGCCCTTGAAAACCCCTGTATATATGCACGTTTTCAGCAAAAAAATGTTTTCTAAAAAAATTTTCTAAAACTTTTCCCCTTGGTCCCCTTTATCAAACTACAATTTAAAAATTTAAAATCTTTGCATTTTTGAATTCATCAGTCTCCAATGCATCCATATATATATATATATATATATATATATACAAATTTTAAAGTCATTGATCTAAAAATCAAAAGTTAGGACTGGGGGGAAATCGTAAAAGATCCCCAGAAATTTTCAAAATCTTAGGGGTATACTCCAAAAGAAAAATTTCGTGATTTATATAAAAATTTAAGCAAAACGTGTGAAAACGTACATTTTTAATGATTTTGAGTAGGGATGAATAGTTGAGTAGTCCCGACTGGTGCCAAAAAATAGCGAAATTTTATTCAGACATCTTTTGACCATAATTTGGAAATTTCGAAAGTCAAAAAGTGCTACAAAACGTTGGTTTTCCCACCGATGCGAATGAAAACAACGATCGTAACGTTCGCATATATATCAGAAAATTTTGCAAAATTTCAATTTTCAAGAATATTTTTGAATATTTTCGATTTGGACCTCCAATTTCCATCTCCGGAGTTTTTGGTAAAGATTCAGGCACCAGTGATATCTCGAGAGTCGAAGGAAATCTAAATCTCGGGAGGGAGCGATTTCAGGGGATCTGTTTCGGAGGGTATACATACGTATCAATATATATACCCCCTCGCCCTCCCCTCTAAAAATACAATAAACTGTGTGTACGTATATACAAATTGTTCCAAAGAACGATAGACTTACCGGCTGAATCTTGGGTAGTGATGCTACCAACGCCAGAATCGTTGGTTCCAGAGCTTCCCTGGGAACTCGCTGAGCTAAGCAGCTGACCCATTGGCAAATGAGCAACTGTGGCAGAGTTCGGAAGGCACACGTCCGGCACCAAAGGAACGCTTACTTTCTTCACTTGCCTCTGACTTGCAGATCTTTGCATGCCGACTAAAACCAAAGAATTTATGTATATATGCACGACGTACACAGTGTCTACGGAAGGAATTACGGTACATTTCAGGCAAAGACTAACCGTTGGCAAAATAAGTGCAGACACTTTTAGTCAACATTGGCAAGATTCTTTAGGCAGATAAATTGAGATTTTTTTGCTATACGTCCCCCAAGCCGGTCCAGGAACAGGAAAATGGGACAGTAAAACTTTTTTTAAAAATATGTACGTAATATAGCCATGGGGGGAAAACCCACATTTTCGGATTTTGGCTGGAACTTTTTTATTATAAGGGTTATCTGAGAACTTTATATACCATCGTACTTGGCGTACTTAGAACTTTCTTTTAAGCCTATTTGCACTTCTCTAAGTTGTACCGTTAGAGCGGTATAATGCAAAAAGTAGCGGGGGAAAAAACCCCAATGGGGGGAAAACCCCAATGGGGGGAAAAACCCAAATGGGGGGAAAATAAACCCACCCCTCACAGGTCTTAAAAATTGTTCTATCGCAATTCTGACACTGCCAGTGTAAAATTCAACCCTTTTTTAGTTAGTATGAACCAAAAAACCCGATCTAAGTAGCTTTTTTTGAGATCTCATGTGCCGTTGAAAATGCTGCATCAACTGGCCAGGTTTCATAAAGTTTAACACATAAACATAGGGCAATTTTTGAAAAATGCTAAAAATGATGTAATTTGATAAAACTTATTATTCTATCGTGTAGAGAATGGTATTTTACGTAGAATTGCCTGTTAAAACCCATAATTGTACCTGTATTGAGTCCTCCAGCTGCGAAATGGCACTTTTAAGGTTTTTAGCCCCTAGCTAGCCAGGTAAGCAACATTGTCCGAATCTGACCGCATAGGATGACGCAGCGTGCTCGATAGTACCTAGCTATAGTCTCTATTTGTTTCCGTGTTGAGTTGTTAAAAAATTTTTTAAAAAATTTGGGTGGGGTTTTCCCCCCAAAGTGGGTTTTTTCCCCGCCACGCTTGGCAATGTGCCAGACTAACGGTACAGCGTATCGGTCTACTTTTGGCTGTGTGCAAACAGGAAGAGTTGCCATCATTGCAGATATTTGCAAAACTTTTCTAGCTCAACCCAGTCAAAAGTTGAGATCGGTCCAAATTTTTGGTAGTTTTTTGGATGGTGGAACCAAAAAAGTAGTTGTCATTTTCAAAATGTCATAAAATAGCAGAGAGAACCAAATGACTTGGATCTTTGCACACATAGGTTAGAAAAGAGTCGCGCTTTCCTAGCCGCTATGTTTTGGAGCTCATATCTCCAACCCATGACCCATGAGGCGGGTGGGTTTTTCCCCCCAAAAAGGGGGGTGGGTTTTTTTTCACCCCATGGCTATACGTATATACGTATAGCAATGTTCACAAAAAATCACCCCGCAAATTCACAAAAACTGACCCACCTAGACGCCACCCAACACGCCGCAGCCGGAAAACTTTTTCCATGGTAATAGCCACAAGATCCAACCTGAGGTTGCCGAGGTCCAACCCTGGGTGACTAGGGTGCCCAAAATAGTCGACCCACCAAAATCCGACCCTTGGATAACCCTCAGGTACCAAAATTGAAATTTTTGCTGGTATATACTCACTATGCCTTGGGACAACCGCTACGGCAAAACTAATGCCAAATTCGAGCTCAGCGACCCCGAAAAACGTATATAGCGCATATTTTAGGTACCTCTAACCCTATTATGGCAGACCGGCCGTCCGATGGACCCGGTCCGGGTGGGGGAGAAATTTTCGGCGGGGGGGGGGGGGGAGATGTTTTTGCAAAAATTAGCCAAAAATGGTATTTTTTGGCGTATTTTGCATGGTGAAACACAAAAAGTTGTCAAAATTGAGTGATTTAAGGTAAAATACCATTTTTACGAAAAACTACGGCGAAGCAGGTAAATTGTGGTCGATGTGACCATATTTGGAAAAAATGTAGACCTCATTAAGGGGGAAGACCAAAATCCCGGGGAGGGAGGCGATTTGGGGGGGAAGGTCAAGTTCGGGGGACCCGCCCCCCCCCCTGTAAACAATATATACCCTGGTACACGTGACTATCCAGAGCATATTTTGTGCAGTGCCGTATCCAGGTAGCATTTATCATGCAAGTGCCGAAATCGGGTAGAGTTTCACATAGTGCCGGGGGGGGGGAGTGGTCTCACAGCCACAGGGGGTAAACTGTAGCCTGGTATATACACCTATGGTCACGTAACCCCAACAAGGAAACGTGGCCCTAGGCCAAGTAACGTGACCACTCCAGATGCAACTACACCAAATTGTTTGTTCTGTGCTTACTAGAACAAACACAAACTTACAGCACACTGTGAACACAAAATAAGTAGATTCCTAGCTTCCTCTCCTCATATCAATAATCAAGGTCAAGCGTATTGCCTTGGGGGAACACTTTGGTCCCGCCGAGAACCAAAATTCTAAGTTTCAGCCTGCGCAAAAGAAACTAAATCCAAATTTTTCACATATACACATATATACTACACTGCATTATGTTTTAAAA
This sequence comes from Trissonchulus latispiculum, assembly GCA_030248195.1. Classification (NCBI taxonomy): domain Eukaryota; kingdom Metazoa; phylum Nematoda; class Enoplea; order Enoplida; family Ironidae; genus Trissonchulus; species Trissonchulus latispiculum. The sequence goes on along the minus strand of JASAND010007375.1, from coordinate 2,089 downwards.
CATGAAAGAAAAATTTCCTAGTTCTTCGAGGTGATTTTTTAGAATTCAAATTTTTAAAAAATTCACAAATTTTTTTATTACTCACGCTACAAGAAAATTTTATGTATAAAATTGCACCAATGTATATTGACCGAAAATAGTGAAAAACAAAAATTAGAAAATAGGAGAGCTCAAGCAGTTACAGTGTGAGTAACGCGCGCCGACAAAGGGAGGGGTAGAAAAATGTTCTAGGGGTGTCGGCAAAAAATTTCGAAAAAAGTAGGTTTTTCGTTAAAAAATGAAAAAATTTTTTCAATTTACAGCTATTTTTAACGATTTTGTCCCATTAAGAATATCCAAAAGATTTTTCAAGAATTTTGAATTTTTAAAAATTTTCAGAATTTTAGCTAAAAAATTTTCAAAATTTAGGTAGGGGTTTAGGGCGGAAATATGGCCTGAAAAAATCGATTTGGGGAGGGGAGAAAAATTGTAGGTGGGTTGGCGACCCCTCCATTTGGGAGGAGGGGCAGTGTTGGGCGCGGGCCAAAAATTAGTGTATATACCCGCAGTAATCCGCGCGGGCCGATGAGGGCCGATTTTTTGTGACACAGGGTAAGAAAGTTCAAATTTCACTGAATTCTAACATTATAATGGAACCTTTCCTCGTTGAAATATATTTTATCGGTATAAATTTTATCTTTCTGTGTTATCCAGGTGACCGAAATCAAGTAAAATTCAACCAAATTTTCAATTTCGTCAAATGGCCAATTGTTGACTAAGATAGGTCCGGGTTGGCTTTAAACCCAACAAAACGTTTTCTATGTGATAGTATGCTTAAAGTGCAGAAATTAAGCAAATTTAAAAATCAAAGATTTGCAATGTTTACGTGTTATGAACACACAAAATTCTCAATGGTCAAGTCAAAGGAGAAATCTGTGTTTAAAGACTGTCAGTCTGTATATAATTTAACTGGTCTGTCTGAATAGCTAGAAGATACCTTTGCTTGTTTTATGTCGCCAGTAAAATGTTTCCTTTTAAGCAAAGCTCGATCGCTTTCCAATTCTGAAATTTGAGAGAACTACTTCGTTTGAAAACGACGCTCTAAAGGGACGATCAACCAACCAACTCTGATAAATTGATAACTATTAAAAAATAGGGTAACACGGACTAAGGTGGCAAGAGCAGACAAAGATCGTAAACATTTGTTTTCAATTTGAACAAATCGAGTCCACCAAGACCAATCGCCGCTTATTAACTGCAGAAAATGCTAAATGAGTAATATTCAAAATTATAAGGAAAAGAGAAGTGGGGAAAAGGAAGATAAAAGGAAGACAAAATATATTTCAACGAGGAAAGGTTCCATTATAATGTTAGAATTCGTCAAAAATTCAAACTTTCTTACCCTGTGTCACAAAAAATCGGCCCTCATCGGCCCGCGCGGATTACTGCGGGTATATACTAATTTTTGGCCCGCGCCCAACACTGCCCCTCCTCCCAAATGGAGGGGTCGCCAACCCACCCCTAAAAATTTTTTCCTACCCCTCCCCCCAAATCGATTTTTCAGACCCCTCCCCCCTAAAACTTTTCAAACCCCTACCCTAAATTTTTGAAAATTTTAGCTAAAAAATTCGAAATTTTTCCAAAAAAATCGTAAAAATTAGCGAAAAATTGCTGTAGAATTCGCTTTAATTAAACTAAAAATCGTTAAAAATAGCTGTAAATTGAAAAAAAAATTTTTCATTTTTTAACGAAAAACCTACTTTTTCGAAATTTTTTTGCCGACACCCCTAGAACATTTTTCTTACCCCTCCCCCAAATCGACTTTTCGCGACCCCCCCTCCCCCTTTTTTCGCCAAACCCCCCTCCCTACTTTTTTCTGAACCCCCACCCCCACTTTTTTCACCAGCCACACCTATGGTCAATATACATTTGGTGCGAATTTCATGCCGGTAGCCCTTGTGTAGCGTGAGTAATAAAAAATTTTGTGATTTTTTGTGACGGAATTCACAAAAAATCACCTCCGAGAGCTAGGAAATTTTTCTTTTCATGTTTAAAAAGAGCATAGTCCACAGTGTGAATATATATGTGTATATGTTGCATGTAACTGAAC
>JASAND010007374.1:0-11434 GCA_030248195.1 Trissonchulus latispiculum | reverse complement strand
GCCTTCGTTCAGTTACGTATTGCTCAAGAGAAATTGTTGAAACGTATTAAATAAATTCACTATCAGCATTAAAACACAAGAATAAAAATGCTCCGGTGGAGCATGAAAAATGCAATATGGGTGACATTAGGTTGTAAATGGACAGAGGACTAGGTTTTAAAACGTTAATATGGGAGGGGCAGGTTGTAAATGCCAGGAGGACTAGGTTGAAAGCGCACTAATATGGACCAGCTAATAGCGACTAATAGGGGGCCGGGGGGCCTCGCTGGATTCTTGGTCGTGAGAGCGGCGGTCCAGCTGGAGATTGTTTTGATTTAGTGAGCTTTCTCCAATCCCCCTGGCCCATATCAAATTGTTACTGTCATCTCGTTGCGAGCATTAACTGTGGAGTGGCTGACCAGCAGAGCATGGTGTTAGAGGAGAGCATTAGGTACTTGTGAAAGCGTCAGGAGCCTTAAGGGTGTGTGCTGGGGAACCGTATTGCCTCGGTGGGTGTCCGCCGGGGAAAAGTGGAATGGCTCTTCACTTGGATCCTTACTAGGGTCTGATACTGTTGTGACGGCCATGGCCCTCTGGGAAGGAGGACTGCCTGGAGTGAGTACTCCGAAGGTGGCATCGGGAGTCGGACTACATGGTGTACCGGCGTGAGCTGAGAACACCCAGTGGACTGCTGTACCGGGCCGGGGCCTGTAGTGGGTGCCAGGTAGAGTGCTGTGCCGGGGGAGCGGTACCGGGTCTTAGTTTGTGGTTGCTGGTGGGGTGCCCTGCTACTTGAACCGGTTGAATCCTTTCCGCGGTGATTTTGTGAGCGGGCCCTCGGCATTTGCCTGGCTTAACTGACGGCCTAGAGTGCTCTCTCTTCACCTCGACTGTTGGAATACCTGTGTGAAATGCTCGTAATTGGGAGTAATTTATATTTTCTTGTTTTGTTTGTTTTTTGTCTCGGGAGCTAAGCACCAAACTGGGTGCATCTAAGGTTCTTCCTTCCAGCGCAAGCTGGCCCGGGTTACAGTAATACAGTAATACAGTAATATACTTTCATCCTAACGATTTCGTTTCTAATATTTAATGAAAACGAAAATTCGGAGTTTGTTTTCGTATCGGTTGCGGTGAGTCATGCTAGGTTGTTTAAGCCGCTGCTACAAAGAATTTAACTGCCGGTATGCAACAGCATAATCGAATTAACTGAATCAAAACGTTTGGATCAAAACTTTTTTAAATTGAAAATCCTGGTTGCTAATAAAACTGTAACTTGAATTATTTATTCGTGAATAACTATTTTCAGCAGCAACGGTATTGGTTTTATTTATCTCAAGCTCCATGTAAGAAGTTAGTGTTAATGTTAATCTACGTACTTAAGCTGATTTTTTGAAAAACTTTGATTGTAAACTGATCCATGTTTGCGGCTGCGGCATATTCCTATATACATTTCAATAATTCGTTTATACTTAGCAAAAATTGTTCGTTTCAAGCTAAATGTTTAAGCCATTTGCAGCATTCAAACAAAGAGAAATTGTTGAAACGTATTAAATAAATTCACTATCAGCATTAAAACACAAGAATAAAAATGCTCCGGTGGAGCATGAAAAATGCAATATGGGTGACATTAGGTTGTAAATGGACAGAGGACTAGGTTTTAAAACGTTAATATGGGAGGGGCAGGTTGTAAATGCCAGGAGGACTAGGTTGAAAGCGCACTAATATGGACCAGCTTCGCTGAACAACCCATATTCGCGAAAACTGCCCAGAGTTTCTACCGGCTGCTGCTTGCTGTTGCTATCGGCAGTTCTTCAGAAAATCGTACGATTTGTCAGCATGACCTTGCAAGTATAATATATATATATATATATATATATATATATATATATATATATATATATATATATGTATAGTATATATATATATGTATATATATATGTATGTATCAGTGGCGCAGCCAGAACTTTGTGACGGGGCATGCGGACCACGATTTTTGAAAATCAGGGCCCCGATGCAGAAAAATAATGATGGCTGAATATTAGTGAGAAAGATACAGTCAAAACGGCTACCGATGGCTGAATATTGATTTACTGATAAACCATCAGTAAATCTAATCAGTATCTTTAAGCCAAATACACGCCATCTTGAGAAAGTTCATGCACTAGCGAATTTATTAGTATTCACGTTAAAGGCGGGGGCTGGCATTTTTAGGGTTTTGAAAGTGGGGGAGGGGCTTCGCCTCTCCCTAGGGAGCGGGAAGTGTGGGGGGGGGCTTCCGAAAAAAGGGGGTGGTCGAGTCCGAGGTATAAACTACCAAAAGTTTAGCGAAAAATTAGCATTTTTAGGTAAAAACACAAAATATCGCTGTTTTTAAGCTTAAAATTAACTTATAAGTCCATGGATTATCTAATAATTCAAAAAACTTTTGTAAATTTGACCTCAAAACTTAATTTTTAGACACTTCCGGGCGACCCCGAAAAAAGTGTGGAGGGGGTTTGCCGAAAAGTGCCCCCACTCAGAAATGCAAGAGGGGGTGTGCTGCGAACGGTTTTGCCCAACTTGTTCAGAGAGACCTGCCTTTTGGCACATGATTAGCTATAGCAAGGTAAAATAGTCGGTATATAGTGGGCATTATTATATTTAACTCACACGATTTTAGCAGATCGCTAAAGTGACTCTTTTGGTGCAAAAATAGATTTTTTGAAAAGGCTTTTGCAGCTCTGGTAGATTAACGGCTTGACCAATTCCGAAAACTTTTGCCACGAATGTTAACTGTTACTAGCACTAAATAATAAATGTATTCCGGCCTTCGAGCGTTGCTGTCTTTTTCAGTTTCAAAATTTGGCAAAAAGTTGCTAGGTGACCGGTAACTTAATCTGACACTGCTAACGCAGGGCTTAACAAGATCATGTAATTTTCACAAACAGTACCCATAGTCCTGGTAGAAAAGTTGCTCCTCGTTCTATTAGCTATACCCAATTTGGCTTATATGTTTAGAAAAATCCAAAAATCCAAATAAAAAAATCAAAGGTCCCACCAGGCAGGCATGAATACATTAATCTGCCAATTTCGGTGGGTTTTTAACCACTCGAGTGAGAAATTAGCAAAAGAATGTGAAAATTATGAAAAATAGACATTTTTAGCACAATTTGCAGTTTGCGGCAGTATTTGCAATATTATGCAAAACGCACTCGTCTTTGTTTTTGAGGACCCATGGTGACTACCAGATATCTGAAAACGAGCAAATCGGAGATGGGAAAATCGGCAAAAAGTGAACCTGCCCCCTCCCCCCTTAATGTGCTGGTTCGGGTATTTGCAGCAAAATTTGAAAGATTGCAAATTATATTGTATATACCCAATTTTGGAGTTTTTCTATCATTTTATAGCTTAGAGTGTGCTTGTTACAACCAGCCAGAACGCAGCTGTCTCAATTCAACTGTTATACTTGGACATGTGATAACATGTAAACAATTTTTGAACATTGTATTTCTCGAAGTGTCGGAAAGCCAAGGAAAAGCGACCAGTTCAGGCTTCAAAACAAACGTCTACCCGAGAGCTATTTTTCTGAATTTCTTTCATGAAAAAACATGCACGCCTCAATATTTCGAGAAAAAGTAAAATTTCGATTTTTTCAAAATTTCAAATTTGGATGCCTAATTTCTCCTGAACAAAAAGACCAAAGGCAAAACCCCCCCGAAAAATACGTAGCTCTCTGCAACTGTCCCAAAAATGCGTGTGTAAAGCCGCTTTTAAAGACAAAAGGACGCAAACTCGGCCCAGCACCTAAAATATTGAATGTTCTATTCGGCGGCCTCAGAAATATTTGCTGGCAAGCCGCAAATTGTGCTTGAAAAAATTTGGACACATCTTAACTGTCCAGTTTAGAGGTAGATTTGCTTGAACAGTCTCACACCAATACTGTTCTAGTATAGATTGAAAGTACAAATAAATTTAATTGGCAACGAAATTGCGAAATTTTTGCTTCTAGTTGGATTTACTTTCGTCGGGTTAATTTTTCTGATTTCCGAATCCTGACGGGGCATGCGGCCGCATGCCCCGCATGCCCCCTGGCTGCGCCCCTGGTATGTATATATTATATAGTCGTGCTCCTTATTAAACAACTTAATAATACACGTACATAATGTCAACTGCCTTTCGCATCAACTTAATACAAGATTCTGCGCTGACAGTGCAGAAAAAACACCTTGAACACTTTTCTACCAGAACTGCATTGTTTATTTGGAATAAGCTTTAATATTTCAAAATCGTCCCGCTTGCTTTGAACGCTGAAGACTGTAGATCTTACTCGTATGTCATGTGGAGTGGAGCATGAGTGACCGCGAATATGGGTTGTTCAGCGAAGCTGGTCCATATTAGTGCGCTTTTAACCTAGTCCTCCTGGCATTTACAACCTGCCCCTCCCATATTAACGTTTTAAAACCTAGTCCTCTGTCCATTTACAACCTAATGTCACCCATATTGCATTTTTCATGCTCCACCGGAGCATTTTTATTCTTGTCCTATTTCATTTTTAAGGTTCTCAGTAAAAAGCAAAAACGTTAAAGCTGTGTGAAAGAAACTTTAAAAATTCCGCCAATCATTATATAATCGTCAACCGAAAATACAGAACAAAGAAGCTTGAAAAGTTCCAAGTTCTTCCTTTTCCTCTATTTTGACAGAAATTCAACATACAGTACCCATGGCTGCAATAGTTTTAGTTGCTGTATATAGCATATAGCACTCTACTGCAGCGCAACCAAATGCAAACTTTACTGTCATTGAAGGAAACTCATAAAAAACATTTTGCAATGCTCTTCCGTACTTGAATACCAAATTTCGGACGATTGCAACTTACCTGTAGCTAGTTATAGGACGTGCTGTACTTCAGCAGCACTCTACTGCAGCGCAGCCAGATGCAAACGTTACTGTCGGTGAAGAAAACTCATACGGCACGATTTGCAATGCTCTGCCGCACGTGTGTGCAAAATTTCGGACGATTGCAACTCATCTGTAGCTAGTTATAGGCCGTGCTGTACTTCAGCAGCAATCCACTGCAGCGCAACCAGGTGCAAACTTTACTGCCAGTGAGGGAAACTCATTCGGCACGATTTGCAATGCTCCGCCGCACGTGTGTGCAAAATTTCGGACGATTGCAACTCATCTGCAGCTAGTTATAGACCGTGCTGTGCTTCCGCAGCACTCTACTGCAGCGCAACCACATAGTAACATCGTAATAAGTATACGAAACGTATCTATAATAGTTTGTCATGTCCTAAACTATCTGCATGCCGAATTTCAAATACCAGTGACGAATGAATGACTTGTTATCGACGGTGCTGTGTTTGGGGCAGCACATACAGCACGGTGGAAGCTACAGAGTGCACTAACTAACATAGCTACAGTTCCTCCTTACTACAGACATACTTTTCACCAAGTTTCATATGTTTAGCCGTTTACAGTAAGCCTACAGACAGCGTGCTATGGTTGCTGCATAACAGTGCAGCACGATAGCAGCACCGCACAGCGCTGCGACTATGCTCATCGTGTTCAGCGACCCTGATAACCCTTATATGCGTCCCACTATATGGCCCAAAACAGCATATTTAGGCCTATTTTTGACTATTTCCTGTAGAGTTGGGACTTAGAAATTTTCCGAAAATGGCTATTTGGCCGGACCAACTTTGGGCCGGCCGCCAGAACGATCCTGGCCAGATATCAAAAATCGCCCTCGTTAGGACATATAAACCCTTCCGTAGATCCTTATGCAACAAATCACGTCTGTCTAGCGTCTTCCCTGAGTCCTGTAGCTTTGACAAAAAATTGGCCATTTTTGGTCATTTTAGCGCCAAGTCCACTTTTGGCCGGCCGTACAGGTGGCCGGCCGGGCCGGGCAGCGAAAAAATATCAAAAAGGTTCACTTTCGGGATATATACGTTCAGAAAAACCAAACTTCACCTGCTGAAAATGCCCAGATCGTTCTAACACTGCGACAGAAAATTGCATTTTTCCAAGCGTGACTTACACGGAAAAAAAACAAACGGGCCTAACCATGATTTTCGCCAAGTTTCATATGTTCAGCCGTTTACAGTAAGTCTACAGACAGCGTGCTATGGTTGTTGAATAGCAGTACAGCACGATAGCAGCACCGCACAGCGCTGCGACTATGCTCATCGTGTTCAGCGACCCTGATAACCCTTATATGCGTCCCACTATATGGCCCAAAACAGCATATTTAGGCCTATTTTTGACTATTTCCTGTAGAGTTGGGACTTAGAAATTTTTCCAAAATGGCCATTTGGACCGACTAACTTTGGACCGGCCGCCAGAACGGTCCAGGACCTAAATCAAAAATCCGCCAACGTTATGACACGCTACCCATCCCAAAGTTTCTTATGCAGCAAGCCGCGTCTCTCTAACTTGTTCCCTGAGCCCTGTGGCCGTGACACAAAATTGGCCTTTTTTGACCAAATGAAAGAACAAACGAAACTAAGATTGTCACTACAGCACCTCCGACCCAAAAAATTCGGGCCCGAGGTGGGGATCGAACCCACGACCTTCGGTTAACTAGACCGACGCTCTACCGATTGAGCGACCCGGCACAATCGAACCAAGCTTAAGTTTGAATTCGTTTCCAAACGGTAGTGACATTTTTGAAGACGCTTTCTGCGCCAGCCCACACAGTTTGATGGGAGCAAACCTCGACCGTTTCAAACCGTAATGGTCAAGACAAATGAAAGAACAAACGAAACTAAGATTGTCACTACAGCACCTCCGACCCGAAAAATTCGGGCCCGAAAAACGCCGTTTGGCGACTTTTGGCCGGCCGCACAGGTGGCATGCCGGGCCGGGCAGCGAAAAAATATAGCGCGGGGCACATGGGACCATATCGGCATTCAGAAAATATAAACCTTTCCGGCTGAAAACGTCCACATCTTTCAAAAACCTCTGCACAAAATTGCATTTTTCCAAGCGTGACTTACACAGAAAAAAAAACAAACGGACCTAACTTGTCCGGAAGCGAAAATTTTCAAAGTTGAAAATTTTGACCAAAACTTTTTTGCAACGTGTTGTACTCGTCGTGTAGATTCCAACGATACCAAACTTGCCGAGTTTCGTTCAGTATTGAGCTGGCACGGTGCTCGAACGAGTCTCAAAGGGCCGCGCAGCGCCTTTTACACCCATATTATAGGGGGTCGCTCTCGCGCCCCCCTATAATTACCAAATCCACAAAGAAACCCCATAAACATTAACAAAATCAACGAACAAAATTTTAAAAATTTGCATGTATTTTGATGACTAGATCCGGATCCGGCCGGATCCAAACTGGATCCGAATCCGGGTCCGGATCCGGCAAAATTTTGGATCCGGTCGATCCCTAATATATATACATTTTACACGTAGAAAAGCAAAAAGTTCTCCAAAAATTTTTTGACAATTTGCCCATTTTTGGCAAAAATTTGGGCCCATAAGAAATCCTTGGGGGGGGGGGGGGGAAAATTTCCCCCCCCCCCCCCCGGTGAAAAACCCGGACTGTACATAGCTCAATTTCTGCTTTCTCCCCGAAAATTCCCGGGGGGTTGAAAAAAAGCAGTAAATCAAATAGCAAGTAAATATAAAAAGTAGTATATATACGTATATATACAAGTAACAAAAATGCTCCGCACAAAAGGGGATAATATGTGTGTTGGGCTTATGTCTATCCTCTAAATTCCGTTTAAAAAGGTAAAGGCATAAAGCCGACACAGTAACTATTGGTGGATGGTTCCATGTCAAAAGTTGCTCAGCTCACTTAGGGCTTTCATTTTATACCAAATTTGATCAGTTTTGAATAATTTTATTTTCGACCACTTGACCCCCACCCCATTGACATTTCAAACGGCAAACTGGGGCCAGCACAGCAAAATAGGTACGTCGGACGGCAAAACGGATATCGGGAATGAGCTGGGCGCACCGGAAAACCCCTATAGACAAAGTTTTGAGAGGCCAGGTAGAGCCTACTATGGACCTCCAGGAAGCGGTTTCCGACTTGACCCTCCCGAAGGCAAAGTGGAACCAGCCCAGCAGGATGGGTGGGTCTGACGGTAAAACTTACTGCAGAAATCGATTCTCCGTGCCAGAAAACCATTGTATGGAAGATTTGGGCTTTCAAAGCTGAATAGATTTGCAAGCGATGAATAGCAAGCCAGAAATTTCGATTTTTCATTTTTCGAATTTTCGCCATTTTTTACGGGTCACCGTGGTCGCTAGCGAAGTGATAGGGAAACGCAACGTGGACCGTTAGTTAGTTCAATATATGTAATTTCTGAATATAAAGAGAAATCAGCTCCAGCTAGTAACGTTCGACCTGAGCGACGACCACAAAAATGGTCACTTTTCGCTATGAGCCGACTTTGCTATGCGGCGCTGTGGCGGCGCAAAAAAGTTGCGATTCTTAAATTCTTTAGAGGGTACTACTAGACCCTATAGCCCTTTAGGTTGGCCCACCGCTGCAGTTCACGTGAAAGCGGCGAACATTATGTACAATCCAGGCATCAAATAGGAGAAACCGGAAAAAATCCGGATCTGCGCAGAATTCTGCGCAGCTTATTTTACACTGTCTCCAGCAAATTTTCACACATAGCTGCCGCGACCCCTATGATACCACATGTCAGTATACGAAATGAACGGACACCCTTTTTGACAGTTTCTGGCCAATGCTATCGCACCCTCAAAATTTGGAACAAGTATATAACCTTAGGATCAAAAATGCATTTTTATGCAAAACATTTGCTATATAAATTCGGACTCAGAACAACGAGACGAGTCGATTGGTACCAAAATTATCCGCTTTCGAAAATCTGGTCAGCGACCTTTTTTGTGTTTTTTCTCTGCACGTGTTACATCCACCCATAGGTGTAAGGTGGGGGGGGGTTGGGGGGTAGCCTCCCAAGCATTTTTTCAACCCCCCCCCCCCCCAGAAATTTTGGGGGGGACGTCCTCCCCCCCAACTGGGGGGGGGGGGGGTAGTCGCGCTGAAGGCGCGAAAATTGGCCAAAAATAGGGTATTTTTAGGGTAAATTTTGCAAAAACTTTCAAAAAGTCCCAAATTTTTGGCTTAATGTACTTGTTATAGCGAGAAATACAAGTTTTTAATAGTTTTATGGACTTTTTGACTGAATATTAGCCTTCTTTTGAACTTAGAAACACCTGGACAATCAAGTTTTACAGTTTAAAACCACTGTCTAATGTAAAAATTACTTCATGATTCGATGTTTATTAGTATTACAAACATAGGTGTGGCTGGGCAAAAAATCTGGGGGGGGGTTCCGACGGAGGGTGGGGGGACCCCCCCCTAAATTTTCGATTTTATGCCATTTTTGGCAATCTTTTTGGCCAAAATCTCGGAGGGTACAAAAATCTGAAAATCTGGAAGTCGCCAAAATTTCGTCATTTTGGTGGGGGGGGGCGGGGCCCCCCCCCCCCCCCCCTAACACATCTATGATTACAAACGGCTGAAAATGCGATTTTTGACATAAAAATTGAAAAAATTTTTTGGGAGAGGGTTGGGGGGGTCCTTGGCTGAGGGGGTCGGGGGGGGTCTCAGAGGGGGCCAAGGTGTAATTGGGGGGGGGTAACCAGCCCCACTCTCCCCAGCCATTTTTACAACCCTCCCAAAAAATTTTCGGGGGCGCTCTGCCAACCGTAAGTGGTGGGGGGGTAGTGCGCAAACTGGCCAGAAATAGGCTATTTTAGGGCAAATTCTGCAAAATTTTTCAAAAAGTCCAAATTTTTGGCTTAAAGTTGTTTATTATTGCGAGAAATACACGTTTTTAACGGTTTTGTACGGACTTTCTGGCTCAATATTAGACATCATTTTAGACTTTAGAAACATAATCGGCAATCAAGTTTTCGAGTTTGGAAAAACCCTGGCTCAATGTCAAAATTACTATGCATAGTTGAATGTTTTTTGGCATTAGCAATGGCTGAAAATGCGATTTTTGACATAAAAATAGAAAAATTTTTTTGGGCGAGGTTCGGGGGGGGGGGTCGTGGGGGGGGGTTTGAGGGGGTCAAAAGGGCCCTCCAAATTCCGGGGAGGGGGCCCCCCCCAACTCCAAATCCCCGCTTACACGGCTATGAAGGGCCTCAGAAAATGTTGGGGGGGGGGGGGGGCTCTCACTCTCACATCTCCGTTACACCTATGCATACTCACAGGTGCGTTTGGGGCATAGGTGAACCAGGCTGCAGTTTGCCTCCCTGTGAGACCTCCCCCCACGAGAAGGCCAGACCCCCCCACCCCCCACATACCCGACCCCCGACCACCCCCCCCCCCAAGCTCAGACTTCCACCTCAAAATGGGGCCCCAACAAGAGAAAAAAATGCCAAATTTTCGCAAAATTTTCGGAAATTTTCAAAATTTTCTTGAAAAAGTCAATGGAAATAGATAAAAACATCTAAAAAATAAACTTTAAAACTCAATAAGAGTAGCTTTTCGAGTTGATTTACGTCGAAAATGAGCAGATTTGATGTCCAAAAAGGGCTATTTTTAGCCGAAAAAATTTCGGGCACAGCTTCAAGTACAGTTTTTCTCGCCCCCCGATTTTTGTGACCCCTGTTGTTTGATTTCCGACTTTTTACTTACTCTTCTAAACCTAAAACAGGCGGCACACACTCATGGCCTTGGGGGGGAGCCCCCCCCCCCCCCCAAATGAAGGGGTCGCCGACGGGGGGGGGGGGGGAAAAAAAATGTACTTCTACCGCTTGGCCGGAGATTTTTAGTCGATTTTCGGGTTTTATTTGGGCACTATTTTTGCACTAAAAATGAGGTTTACTTTGTGATTACTATAAAAATAGCGCTATTTCTTTAGCATGTATTCAGAAAATTTCGAAAATTTTCGCTTTCTTGTGAAGAATGAGTTGCCTTCTGAGGGCCTCTGCTGAAGGCAAAATCTCTAGAATAAGCCCAGAACCCCCCCCCCCCCAGCCATTTTTGACCTCTACAAGTTAGCCAAATTCGGCCAAAAATCGGTCATTTTCGGAAAATTTCTGCAAAATTCTCGACTTCGAAGGAAAAAGGGCCAAAAAACCAAAAAAATTTCGGCATTTTCTGGTAATATTCTCGAAAATTTCTCGAGGCATGAATTTCCGGGGCATATATATATGGCCTCATCACATTTCTCGGGTCGACTACCAATTTTTAATTCAAGATTTCTATCACTTCAGCCTCACTTAAAGATCCAGGGAAACTGTGGGGAGTGGAAATCTAACATTTTTGCTATATCTTGGCAAATTTTTTCATTTTTCCGGCTTCCTTTCTTCAATTTTCGACAAAAATTTTTTGCCGATTTGCCATTTTCTTATAAATTTACATAAAGTGCCTAAAAATTTAAACAAATTCGGCGAAAATTTTCAATTTAACATATTCTACAGGACAGGGCTCGACTCTACACCCAAACGGGGGCCCACCAAATATAGC
>JASAND010007372.1:0-22559 GCA_030248195.1 Trissonchulus latispiculum | reverse complement strand
TCTGTGTAGTCTTGGGATTTTTCGATTTTTGACCCCTCCGGAAAAACTAAGTCCGAAAAATTTATTAATCAGTCTACAGCGAGCAAGGCTCAAAGGCAGGTGCTCATATTGGATTTATGGCATCACCCTAACGTGAACATGTGACCGAAGCGAGGGTTTGCTGGTAGACCTTCTGTGGCGCCCTGGCGTGGGGTCACTAGTTTACGTGTAAAAGGGGGGTCTGGGCCTACGGAGTAGACAGCCCCACACATAAGAGCTGCTGGGCTGAGGTTTCGTATTCGAATAGGAACCCCCTATATGGTGAATCTAAATGGCCCATTAGTTTTGCTCTAGCACCTAACCGTGGGGCTGGGGGGAAACTTGATGGAGGTGGGCCCCTACCGTGTCGCAGGTCCAACTTTAACCTCTTCCTTAGAAAGATCCGCTACAGGTACAGCTTTCATATTGGGCGTGTGGGGTGGGCTGCGGTAGCACTACAACATAGGCTATAGTAGGTTTCGCCCCGACCCCCTGTGGCGGCCTGGCCAGGGGTCCGGACCCGTGGACCGGGCCCAAAATGGCCAAAAATCGATTTTTCCAAAACTGGCCAAGTTTGGTATCAAATGAAAGCCCTTGGTGAGGCGAACATTTTTTGTCATTGGAGGACCCCTCCAAAGTGGCCCCAGCGGCCTGTGGCGCCCTGGCCAGGGTCCGGAGGGGTCCAAAATGGTCAAAAATCGATTTTTCCAAAAGTGGCCATGTTTGGTATCAAATGAAAGCCCTTGGTGAGGCGAACATTTTTTGTCATTGGAGGACCCCTCCAAAGTGGCCCCAGCGGCCTGTGGCGCCCTGACCAGGGTCCGGACCGGTCCAAAATCGATTTTTTAAAAAGTTTCCAAGTTTGGTATCAAATGAAAGCACTTGGTGAGGCGAACATTTTTTCATTGGAGGACCCCTCCAAAGTGGACCCAGCGGCCTGTGGCGCCCTGACCAGGGTCCGGACTGGTCCAAAATCGATTTTTTAAAAAGTTTCCAAGTTTGGTATCAAATGAAAGCCCTTGGTGAGGCGAACATTTTTTCATTGGAGGACCCCTCCAAAGTGGACCCAGCGGCCTGTGGCGCCGTAACCAGGGTCCGGACCGGTCCAAAATGGTCAAAAATCGATTTTTCCAAAAGTGGCCAAGTTTGGTATCAAATGAAAGCCCTTGGTGAGACGAACATTTTTTGTCATTGGAGGGGAGGACCCCTCCAAAGTGGTCCCAGCGGCCTGTGGCGCTCTGACCAGGGTCCGGACTGGCCAAAGATCGATTTTTTCAAAAGTAACCAAGTTTGGTATCAAATGAAAGCCCTTGGTGAGGCGAGCATTTTTTGTCATTGGAGGACCCCTTCAAAGTGGACCCAGCGGCCTGTGGCGCCCTGACCAGGGTGTCCGGACCGGTCCAAAATGGTCAAAATCGATTTTTCCAAAAGTTGCCCAGTTTGGTATAAAATGAAAGCCCTTTGTGAGGCGAACATTTTTTGTCATTCCAAAGTGGACCCAGCGGCCTGTGGCGCCCTGGCCAGGGTCCGGACCGGTCCAAAATGGTCAAAAATCGATTTTTCCAAAAGTGGCCGACTTTGGTATCAAATGAAAGCACTTGGTGAGGCGAACATTTTTTGTCATTGGAGGACCCCTCCAAAGTGGTCCCAGCGGCCTGTGGCGCACTGACCACGGTCAAAACCAGTCAAAAATCGATTTTTCCAAAAGTGGCCAAGTTTGGTATCAAATGAAAGCCCTTGGTGAAGCGAACATTTTTTGTCATTGGAGGGCCCCTCCTTAGTGGATCCAGGGGCCTGTGGCGCCCTGACCAGGGTCCGGACTGGCTAAAAATCGATTTTTCAAACGTGGCCTACCGCACATCATCAGCCATTCAGAATACTGCAATAAACACTCATTTGCCTTCTCAAATTCGCATAAAAGAGCCTGCTATTGAAATCACTGTGTCCCCATGCGGCACCGCTACCCCCCTCCCCAGATATCGGCAACCGATCAGAGAGCTGCGTTAAACACACACTTGCGTTTTCAAATTCGCATAAAAGAGGCTGCTATATTTAGATTTCTATCGTTCTCCACGCGGCGCCGCTACCCCCCCCCCCCTTCCGCACATTGTCAGCCATTCAGAACATTGCGTTAAACACTCGCTTTTGTGGGCACAACTTTGCACTAGTGGGGGGGGAAGACCAAAAGTGGGGGATCCAAAGTGACCTAAAAATGCCAAAAATGCAGTAAAAATAGCCTGTTTTCTACATATACTGCTATAACTATGCTTACAAGTGCTCAAAAATCAAGTTTGAGTACCAAAATAGACCATGTTTGACCAAAAAAATCCGGCGAAGCCGGAAACGTTTTGAACATTTTGACCAGAAATCCTAAAAATTTGGCATTTTCTTGGCATCCTATAGTGAGTGGGGGGGTAGCTCAAAAACGTTGGGGGGGACCGAGTTGGGGGGGGGGAAGGGGTCGAGTGGGGGGGGGGGGGCCCCTCCCCCCACTAAAGGAAACCCAGGCCCAAATATCGGCAACCGATCAGAGAACTGCATTAAACACTCATTTGCGCTCACAAATTCGCATATAAGAGCCTGCTATTTAAATCTCTGTGTCCCCACGCGGCGCCGCTGCCCCCCCCAAATATCGGCAACCGATCAGAGAACTGCATTAAACACTCATTTGCGCTCACAAATTCGCATATAAGAGCCGGCTATTTAAATATCTATGTCCCCACGCGGAGCCGCATCCCCTCCCCCTCGGCACATCATCAGCCAGCCATTCAGAAAACTGCGCTAAACCCACGATTTTGCGGTCTCAAATTTGCATAAAAAGTGCTTTTAAAACAGTCTGCTATTTTGATTTCTATCCTACCCCACGCGGCGCCGCTACTCCCCCCGCACTTCGTCAGCCATTCAGAAAATTGCGTTAAACACTCGCTTTTGTGGGCACAACTTTGCATAAAACGTCCTAATAAAAGTATTTTGGTTTTTATCCTAACCCACGCGGCGCCACTAGCCTCCCCGACATTGCTACACACATCTTAACCGTGAAAATGCCGGTTGCTTATTAAAGTCGAAAAGTAATACGTATCTGATCTACAGCGGAAAAATGCAAGAAACTAGTAACAAAAATGCCCTAACGGTCATTGCTAAAGGGGAGAATAGGGAAATGCTGCTAAAGCGGAAAAATGCCAATAGTTTCGTGCAGATTAATGTCTACTCAGCGCCTAAAATTATTGAAACCAGGTTTTTGGCGCAAAATAGGGAATTCAGTCAGCGCCTAAAATGATTGAAACCAGCTTTTTTACGCAGAATAGGGAATCTAGCCAGCGCCTCAAATGATTGAAACCAGCTTTTTGGTGCAGAATAGGGAATCTAGCCAGCGCCTAAAATGATTGAAACCAGCTTTTGGGTGCAGAAGCGTCTGGGGTAGAATAGGCGCCTCTCGCCATCCACCCTATTCGCGTGAACTAGATGAATTCTCGTAGAATGAACTTAGCAAATAAGCGCTTGACATTTGCGTGGATACCTGTGTCACATAGGGGCTGTGTGTAAGTGTGCGTGTAAGTGCATCAACAGTTCCTCGTGAAGTTCGAAAAAACCTGTTTACTTTAGGTAGAGGGATGATGCGTAATTATTATTATTATTAGTGATTTGCGTACAGCTGAATGTATGAACTCACGCATTATGCTAACCTTGGTTTGCACATGTTGCTCAGGAGGTTTAACAAAATTTATCGTCGAACAAAATTTATCATGTTAAATATACTTACACGTGTGCTATATACGCTATCGTGGTGGAGAATTTGAGTGGACTTGACGAAGCCAAATGCGTTTATGTGCATACAGTACGTAGACGTATTTTGTCTTAGGAGTGCGTAACTTATTTTTTTCATAGCGACTTTCATATTCATTCATTCTGTCACAGCGGAGGCCACATTACATGACACCATCACAGTGTTCAGTCCAGCAGACAGCTCCTTGTGTGGAATTACTTTATCATTTCTACTCACAAGTTATCTCATAAGCCTTCTCAAACCAATGTATTATACTCACGCCATTGCGATTGAGTACGTATCTGAGCACTTCACGCGAATAGGGTGGATGGCGAGAGGCGCCTATTCTACCCCAGACGCTTCTGCACCCAAAAGCTGGTTTCAATCATTTTAGGCGCTGGCTAGATTCCCTATTCTGCACCAAAAAGCTGGTTTCAATCATTTCAGGCGCTGGCTAGATTCCCTATTCTGCGTACAAAAGCTGGTTTCAATCATTTTAGGCGCTGACTGAATTCCCTATTCTGCACCAAAAAGCTGGTTTCAATCATTTTAGGCGCTGGCTAGATTCCCTATTCTGCGCCAAAAAGCTGGTTTCAATAATTTTAGGCGCTGAGTAGACATTAATCTGCACGAAACTATTGGCATTTTTCCGCTTTAGCAGCATTTCCCTATTCTCCCCTTTAGCAATGACCGTTAGGGCATTTTTGTTACTAGTAATAAATCGACTATGCTCGTTTCAATGGGCATATTCTCGAAACCGACGGAAGTGACCACTGGTCGCTACGGTCTAGATGGGCTATTGACCACTGGTCAAACACCCTAAAACAGCGTTTTTCGGCGTTTTGGTTGGAGTCATATTTAGTAAATCGACTATGCTTGTTTCAGTGGGCGTATTGTCGAAACCGACGGAAGTGACCACTGGTCACTACGGTCTAGGTGGCCTATTGACCACTGGTCAAACCCCCTTAAACTTCGTTTTTCGGCCTTTTTGGTTGTGGGCATATATGGAAAATCGACTATGCTCGTTTCAATGGGCGTATTGTCGAAACCGACGGAAGTGACCACTGGTCACTACGGTCTAGGTGGGCTATTGACCACTGGTCAAACCC
Source organism: Trissonchulus latispiculum (assembly GCA_030248195.1). NCBI lineage: Eukaryota > Metazoa > Nematoda > Enoplea > Enoplida > Ironidae > Trissonchulus > Trissonchulus latispiculum. The sequence goes on along the minus strand of JASAND010007372.1, from coordinate 17,669 downwards.
CCTAAAACAGCGTTTTTCAGCGTTTTGCTTGGGGGCATATATAGTAAATCGACTATGCTCGTTTCAATGGGCATATTTTCGAAACCGACGGAAGTGACCACTGGTCTAGGTGGCCTATTGACCACTGGTCAAACCCCCAAAACAACGTTTTTCTGCGTTTTGGTTGGGGGCGTATGCAGTAAATCGACTGTGCTCGTTTCAATGGGCATATTTTCGAAACCGACGGAAGTGCCCACTGGTCACTACGGTCTAGCTGGCCTATTGACCACTGGTCAAACCCTCTGGAACAGTGTTTTTCAGCGTTTTGGTTGGGGGCATATTTAGTAAATGGACTATGCTCGTTTCAATGGGCATATTCTCGAAACCGACGGAAGTGACCACTGGTCGCTACGGTCTAGGTGGGCTATTGACCACTGGTCAAACACCCTAAAACAGCGTTTTTCGGCGTTTTGGTTGGAGTCATATTATATAGTAAATCGACTATGCTTGTTTCAATGGGCGTATTGTCGAAACCGACGGAAGTGACCACTGGTCACTACGGTCTAGGTGGCCTATTGACCACTGGTCAAACCCCCTTAAACTTCGTTTTTCGGCCTTTTTGGTTGTGGGCATATATGGAAAATCGACTATGCTCGTTTCAATGGGCGTATTGTCGAAACCGACGGAAGTGACCACTGGTCACTACGGTCTAGGTGGGCTATTGACCACTGGTCAAACCCCCTAAAACAGCGTTTTTCAGCGTTTTGCTTGGGGGCATATAGCAAGCTTAACAAAAAAAATCAAAATTCGGTTTTTTGGCTGGAACTTTCGCAAAACTAAACCAAATCGATTACTTTGAGGACCCATGGATAGGTCTTGGGCTAAGCTTTAAAACCACCCCAGTTTCGTTGCTCTACGGCCTACCAGTAAGTAGCAGTAGACGAAAATGAGTGATTTTTTTGTTAAAGGTTTAACGAAAAAAAAATCACCCGTTAACAAAAAAAAAATCAGTGGCGGATCGGATCCCAGAGAGCAGCTAGCAACTTTTTCTCATCAGTTTTGGACAGAGCGCACTAAATAACGTATTTAGAACCCCAAACCGCTAACCTAGTGCTCCAACTAAGGCAACTGACCCCGCCGAAGTCTTAGTGGTCACTGATGGCCCCCGACAGCGTCCAGTGTGAAGTCTGGTGGCTCTAAAGTGCCGTTTTAAAGGCTAAAACGTTGTTTTTCGTGTTTGTGAGTGATTATAACCTATTTCCAGGCATTTTGGCAGAGAAACTCAGAACTTCGTATGTTGCTGGGGTATGACCCACGGTCACGTGACCCCTGCCGGACCCGTCCGGACCCTCCAGGTACCAACTGGACAGTTCGAAGTGGCTATAAACATGTCCAAGGGGGTTTTCGAGGGCGCTGAATTCAAATCTGGTATTAGTTTTTAGGTAACTATGGGCTAATACTGACTTCTGGGATCACGTTTACCGTCGGACGGTCCAGGCCCGGCTGGTCACCAGGTTGGACTCCCAGAAGTGTCAGGCAACCTCAAAAACAACGTATATAAGGGTTTTCGAGGTCGCTGAGCTCGATTTTGACGTTAGTTTTGCTCTAACTGCTGTTCTGGCTTCAGTAACGAAACATAAAAATGATTTTTTATTTGTTAAAATTTTAACAAAAAAAAATCACCCACTCCAGGACGGCTCAGAGGTCCGACTGGGAACTTCTATATATGTATCGATAGCCCACAGTCAGGACATGTCACATGCACAATATGGGTTGCCTAGGGTTTTCCCTTAGTAAATAGCAGCCAAAATTCGAACTTCGGTCATGAACGTTTTTGAGGTCACTTTTGGGTACCCTCACTTAAAGGTCTGCCCTGAACGCATGGAGAGGGCCTAGGGGCTCAAACTCACAGGCTGTAATGTCGAGATGTGTGGCTATCACCATGCAAAAAATTGGGTCTCTGCGACTTTCCTGTGAGTCAGGGTGGGGTGATTTTTTTTGTTAAAATTTCGGGTGATTTTTTTTTGTTAAGCTTGCTATATATAGTAAATCGACTATGCTCGTTTCAATGGGCATATTTTCGAAACCGACGGAAGTGACCACTGGTCTAGGTGGCCTATTGACCACTGGTCAAACCCCCAAAACAACGTTTTTCTGCGTTTTGGTTGGGGGCGTATGCAGTAAATCGACTGTGCTCGTTCAATGGGCATATTTTCGAAACCGACGGAAGTGCCCACTGGTCACTACGGTCTAGCTGGCCTATTGACCACTGGTCAAACCCTCTGGAACAGTGTTTTTCAGCGTTTTGGTTGGGGGCATATATAGTAAATCGACTATGCTCGTTTCAATGGGCATATTTTCGAAACCGACGGAAGTGCCCACTAGTCACTACGGTCTAGCTGGCCTATTGACCACTGGTCAAACCCCCTGGAACAGTGTTTTTCAGCGTTTTGGTTGGGGGCATATATAGTAAATCGACTACGCTCGTTTCAATGGAAAGGACGCATACTCTTGCGAACCTTACGCTACCAAAAATTGGATTAGGACAAGTAGGAAAAATGCTCCTTGCAGTCGCATGAAAAAGTTAATATGAGCTATTATGGCCAACATTTAAACGTGCTAAGGACAAGATTTAAAATGTTTAATATGAGCCAACATCTAAATAAGTAGAGGACAAGATGTAAACGTCTAACATGAGCCGCTACGTTTCTCTTGGGCTCATATTGACGCAAATGAAATGGCTAATATATTTTGTATATACAAAGGCTTTCTTCAGATAGTCAAAAGGTTAGAATGGTTTGCATATGCAAGGATGGAATCTCACTAGGTAAGTATATATCGTCTGTGACAGTTCTAATTTTTATTGCCTTATTCTGGTTTATATTGGTTGCTTTTGTTAATAATTTATATACATGTACATACGTATAGTAAGAACAAACAAATGTTTTGAAGCGAAGTTGAAAAATCAGGCAATTCTGATTTTTGCTTAAAACGTATGCGCCACTACTAATATTCAGTCTTTTCTGGCTAGGTTTAACAATGTCTGTTTAGAGGACACGTACCACGTACCACGTACCAGAGGAAACCAAAGTGAGCTTCAATATGAGCCCAAGAGAAACGTAGCGGCTCATGTTAGACGTTTACATCTTGTCCTCTGCTTATTTAGATGTTGGCTCATATTAAACATTTTAAATCTTGTCCTTAGCACGTTTAAATGTTGGCCATAATAGCTCATATTAACTTTTTCATGCGACTGCAAGGAGCATTTTTCCTACTTGTTCAAAAAATTTTTCGGTTCCCCTTGGTCCCCCCTTACCAAACTAAAATTTCTAAATTTTAAACATTTTTTAAAATTTTAAAATTTTTGCTTTTTTGAAATCAGCAGGTCCGAAAACCTACCTCCACCAAATTTCAACTCCATCAGTCAAATTTTGCTTCTTCGGTACTTCATCAGAGCTATGGGGGGGGATAATGGGAAAGACCCAAAATTTCTTCTTACAAAGAGAATTTGTGGTCGGCTTTCTGTTGGAACTTTTTTTAAATATGATTGTGTATTCCACAGTGATCTGCTCATCTATAGTTTTCTTGTTGTTTTCTGTCTAGGAGGAGGATTCTGAGTCAGTTCTGATCAGCGTGTCCGGTCGCTATGCGGCGCTCTCCCGTCAGGTCTCTCGTCTGATTGCCCAGTTTCCTGATCTGGGAAACGAATTGCACTACCGACTGCGTCTGATTCGCTCTGTGCTGACACAGCTGGAACAGAAGCTACAGGTGGTGGCAACAGAAAAGGGTGGTGCTACCGTACCACCGTCACAAGTGGTGACAGAACAGCCCTGCTCAGCCAGATCCTCTAATGGATCTATAGGTAGGTATCTACGTATATCATAGGGGTCGCGGTAGCGACCCCTATAAAATGAGTGAAAATGGTCTTATGACAGTGTAAAACAAGGCTGCGCATTGTTACGCGCCAATGATACGCCAATATGAGCCTAGTTGTAGGACAGACTCATATGTTAAGCTGTCATAGAAATACATACATATATTTTACAGGCTAGTTTTTGCTTCTGTACAACCTGCCTACGAAGACTCATATGTATTTTACATGCGACGAAGGAGCACTTTTTGTTCTTGTATATATGTCACGTACGATCAGGGGGGTGTGTATCCAGGATTTTCAAAATGGGGGAGAGGCAGAAAAGCTGGCAAACATTTGCGCTAAAAATAGCTAAAAATTCCATTTTATCCACAAAAAGGGGGGTCCAGACCCCTGGACTTCTCTCTGGGCATGCCCACGATATGATGATGTGATGCAATGTGAAGAAAACCATAGTAATAATCCAAACTAAACTGAAGTCTGAACAAAAAATGTATAAAGCGAAATTGTTTTCTTTATGTCTCAAAAGCGATTCAAGATAACTATCGTAAATCATAAATTTTCTGAATCGGAATGATGAGATCTTTCGTTTCGTGCAATTTTTTGAAATTAACCGTGCGATCTCGAAGGATACCGCTTTTATTTGTCCAGAAAGATTGTCAAATGCTACGGCCACAATTGTTTCAGGAAAATTTTCTCCTTTTGGTAGGAAAATGCGTGAGGTATTCCGTCTTTCGTTTCTCAAAATCCTTTGGTCTTTGCCGCTTTTTCGACTTTGACTGTTATTCGTGACTCACTCAATGGAAAAAATTTTCGATTAGATAGTTTAGGACTGCTTAGTAGTCGTCAGGTTTCAAGTATAGTCGACCAAAATATGGGTGTCCGTTCAAAACGTGTAACGTTCATAACGTCTACCGACGAAGCGACGAAACGTCTACTGGCAAAACGTCTAATTTTTCTAAAATTGTGTCTCACATTCAAAACGTCTAAAATCATTTTTAAAAAGCAAATCAGGTTTAATACTATTTTGAAGTAAATGTATTTTGAAATCACATTAGTTAAACTCAACGTCTAGTTTATTGCTTCATTTTAAAGTGTGTTTAGTTTTTGGAATATTTCTGAAAAGCCAAGGTGTGCAAATGGCTTGAAACATTTATAAAATTTACAATCTAAAATTTTTAGAATTGAAATCAATTCTAGTAATTTTAGAACTTATGTTTAAAATTAATAAGTAATCAGCAATCAGTGAAATCTGTTGCACCATCTCAGTGAATAGTCAATGACTAGTCGAATACTGGAAGCTAATGCAGAAAATAAGAAGTAGTTGGGACATTGCCAGAACTTCAAATTCAAGATTGACAAGACCCTGCCACCCATACCCAAAGCGGCCTCTAGGAAAACTGACCCAGACCCATACAAAATAAATAAAAATAATGACCAAAATTTGAGAAAGTTTAGACGTTTTGAACGTGTGACACAATTTTAGAAAAATTAGACATTTTGTCAGTAGACGTTTCGTCGGTAGACGTTATGAACATTAGACGTTCTGACTTTAGACGTTTTGATAGGGAACCAAAATATGTATATACAAATTTTGGCCTTTTATCGCAGATTAATCCTTGGAGTAAACTCCAATAATGTGTATATTTTTAGAATCCTCAGAAGCTCGAGTTTTCAAAAATCCGGAAACATCCGGAATTCCGGGTTTCATTCAGTCAAATCAAGAATTATTGTTTTTGGACCAATTTTTTATCGCAATCAAAAGTTTGTTTCCACGATCAAAAATAGAACTGGTCCCGCTGCATATTTTTGATCCTACAAGTTATTCACGAAAATGTACCCAGTTTCCGGTATTCCGGGTTTTCAAAGTTTCCGGGTTTTCAAAATTTCCGGATTTTGAATATTTTCTCCAATACCCACATTATCATAGGGGTCGCGACCGCGACCCCTATAATATGAGTGCTTAAGGTCAAATGACAGTGTAAAACAAGGCTGGATTCTAAAAGTAAAACAAGTAGTAGTAGTAAAACAAGTTCAGGATTATGTGCGCAAAAAATTGTACGTGTCGAGTTTAGTATGTGTGCGAAGTTTCATCCCCGTACCACTTTCCGTTAAAAAGTTGCCCCAAAAATCGCTTACGAGAGTGATGTTTTTTCCGGTTTCTCTGATTTGATGTCTCATAAGGGGGTTTTGTAGGCGTAATAACTAGAGATAGAAAAATTTTTGCCTATGAAAACCATATATATTCTTGGAGTACGCAACAAAAATAAGCCGATAGGCTAGTTTTTATGCTTCCCGGGGGTAAAAAAATTTTTGGCTGGGGTCCAAAGTCGGTCAAAACGCTAAAATGACCCAAAAGTATGCTTAACATTAGCCGTAATAAGTCAGATTGCGCTATATATGGGGATAAACTAATTACTTGGCGTAATGCTAGACATGTTGGGGTTGTAAAATCTTGAATTCGTTTTCCGATAAGTTGCACCATTTTTGGGTACTGGCCGGCCAAAGTTGGTGAATTTTGGGTCCGACTTTGAACTTAGTTTTTTCGCTTATTTTTCAAGATAGACTTCTCAAATCTTGCATATAAAGGTTTTCGGGGGCGGAGAATCCATTCCCGCCATCAGTTTTGCTGCGCGATTCACCTGATTTGCTGGGCTGGTTGCTCTTGACCGTCTGAGGGGTCAGGTCGGAAACCGATTCCTGGAGGTCCATAGTAGGCTTTAGTTGGCCTCTCCAAACTTTGTCTATAGGGGTTTTCTGGTGCGCCCAGCTCATTCCCGGTGTCCGTTTTGCCGTCCGACCTACCCATCTTGCTGGGCTGGTTCCACTTTGCCGTCTGGAGGGTCCGGTCAGTACCGACTTCCGGGAACATCATATAGGACTGTACTTAGCCTCACAAAACTTTGTCCATAGGGGTTTTCTGGTGCGCCCAGCTCATTACCGGTGTCCGTTTTGCCGTCCGACCCACCCATTTTGCTGAGCTGGTTCCACTTTGCCGTTTGAAGGGTCAAACGGGTAGGAGGGTCAAGTGGTCAAAAATGAAATTTTTCAAAAGTGGTCAAATTTGGTACCAAATGAAAGCCCTGAGGAGCTGAGCAACTTTTGTCATAGAACTGCATGCTCAAAGTGGTTGTCGAGTGCTGTGGTGGGGTGGAGTGGGGACTTAGGCGATTTTCTGTCAAAAATGAAATTTTTCAAAAGTGGTCAAATTTGGTACCAAATGAAAGCCCTAAGCGAGCTGAGCAACTTTTGTCATAGAACTGCATGCTCGAAAGCATGCATTTGCATAGAAAGCAAATTCCCAGTCCAACGCAAATCTCGGATGAAATCAGCAGCCCTGTTTCGGGAAACAGACAAAGCTGTTTAAACTGCGTCGTTGGAATGAATGAATACTTACATACTTAATTTGGTTTTCTTATGGAGCTTATTTAAAGGCTTATGTAAGAGCTTATGTAAAGGACTTGAAGGCAAGATACCAATGGAGCATGTAAAAGAACTGAAGACAAGATAACAAAAATGCTCCTTCGTCGCATGTAAAATACATATGAGTCCCCAGGAGGCAGGTTGTATAATAGCAGAAGACAAGATCCACCCTGTAAAATACATTTGAGTGGAGTGGGGGTTGTAAAAGAATGAAGACAAGCTGCAACCGCGAACCATATGAGCCTGCCCTATAACGAGGCTCATATTGGCGTACCTAACATCAATCTGTACCAGATTTTTACCTTTCTATTTATCTGTACAGTACACATTATATGTAAATACATCCTGCAAAGTTACCTAATGGTCTCACCAGTGCCTATCACATGCACATGTCATGTGTTATTTATAATCCTGCTTGGTTCGTTTGCGTAAATATAATATTTATAAAAATACATTATTTAATAGGATTTAGGAAATAAGTCTGTTTCGAGTATATAGCCGTTTTACTTAATGTTTAAAGTTTAATTGGCACTGCACTTGATTTTCTGAACAACCACGTATACAGCTTTTTTCAAGTTGGTTAAATTGCATAAAGTTTAAATACAGTTGATCATAAGTACATGTAATGATCATAATTGTAATTTGTCGTCAAAGTATCATTATCATCACAACGCCAATATGAGCCTCGTTATAGGGCAGGCTCATATGGTTCGCGGTTGCAGCTTGTCTTCATTCTTTTACAACCCCACTCCACTCATATGTATGTTACAGGGTGGATCTTGTCTTCTGCTATTATACAACCTGCATCCTGGAGACTCATATGTATTTTACATGCGACGAAGGAGCATTTTTGTTATCTTGTGGTTATCATTGTTATCATTATCTTGTGCCGCAATGGCCGAGTGGTAAGGCGTTCGACTAAAGATCTGACGGTCCTAGGTTCGAACCCCCGCTGCCATAAGGCTTTCGCAAATCCCCTTGAGCAAGGGACTAAGCACATATCGGTTCGCCGTGGGCTCCAGCCAACCCAGCTGTCTATCCTTAACTGGTCGGTAAATGGGTACCACTGCTGTGGGAAGGTAACAGGAGTCTGTGTTCTGGCGTAATGCCTAATGAAGGGCTGGCCCCCCTTCCACAGATGTAGTCAACATTAGAGTTGTCGCTCCTGGCTTCGGGCTGTGAATCCGGAGATAAGCACCGGCACCCTATAACCTTCTGTAGGTTGGAGTTCTCTCCAGGGGTCACTTTACTTTACCTTCTTTTATCATTCGAAAGTTCTTGAGCTGAACAAATCTTGTAATACAACTAATGTCTGAAAATGCACCTAATTCCCGGAATTCACGAATTCCTGATTTCACTCTAGCTTGGAAGTTTTTCGTGAATTGCGAAAGCTGGGCTCATCTCTACAAGTTGGTTTTATTAAAAGATTTGTTCAGCTTAGCAAGAGCTTTCCAATGATACTACTATTGTGCAAGGCCGCACCCAGGGCGGGTTTATGGGGTCTTCATCGGGTCAATGAAAAGTTTTTGCTATTTTCATAGCAAAACCAGCTATTTCTAAAAAATTTTCGCGCCTTCGGCGCCATATTGTACTTTTTGCAAGAAGTAAACATCCAATGTACTTTTTTGGCAAAAATGCAAATGCAAGAATGCAAAAATACAATTCTTCAACTTCTGCGCGGCTCCGCCCCGAGACCCCTGTTGCGTGTGACCTTGGACCCCAGTTTTCAAAATCCTGGGCGCGGCCCTGATGTTGTGGGTATATATTGGAGAAAATTTTTCAAATCCGGAAATTTTAAAAACCCGGAATTCCGGAAATTGGGAGAACTGTCGTGAAAAACTTGAAGGATCAAAAATATGCAGTGGGACCAGCTCCATTTGATCGCGGAAATTAAATTTTGATTGCGATAGAAACTGGTCGAAAGTAAAAATTTTCTTCCGTGAATGAAACCCGGAATTCCGGATTTCTCCTTATTTTCAAATCGCGAGTTATTGAGGATTCTAAAAATAATATCCACTCTTGAGGTTTACTCCAAACGTTAATCTGCTATCTGTCGAAATTTGTACACACATTTTTTGGTCGTACTTTAGTTTCAAAATTTGAAAGTAGATTTTTCCGAAAATACGTACCACTTTCTGACCCAACATTTCGGTAGCTTGACCCAATATTTCGGGAACTCGAATGCAGCGAAAGTGAGTAAACATGGCATAATCATAAAGTTTAACCTGAGCTGAATCTACTGATATAAAGTTTCAGACTTCACATTTTCAAACAATTTCAAACAACTTCCCACCTCCACTTTTGGCCTTGTTGTTGTTGCTTCCGGCCACCTGACCAAAGTCAATCGACCCGGGCAGCCCCACCAGGGTGGAGCCGTCCGCATTCCCGGAGAAAGGCTAGGACCTCCAGGGGTCTATCCCAGAGGGCTTGGGCTGAGGGGGATGAGCCCAGGTGGAGGACACGGGCCCTGTCAGCCAGAGGGCAGGAGGAGATGAGGTGTTGCAGGGTGTCTTCTTGGCCTGGACAGAACCTGCAGTAGGGATCCGCTGCTGGCCCGATGTGGTGCAAAAACCAGTTTAGTAGCGAGGTAAACCCGCCAACTCTGTGTTGGGAAAGGACTGTTCTCTCTCTTCTTTTGAGATTGAGTTCGAGTTCAGAGGGGCTGGGGGCGCGCGGGATGTGGTTAAGATAACAGAGTCTGTCTGGCTGGAGACCTGAAATCCACTGGTCGGTAAAGTGCCTGGAAATGAGGCATTTGACCGCAGTGAAGTCCACTTCGGTTTCTGATTGGCTGAGGCTACTGGCTAAGTTGGCCAGTCGGTCTGCGGTCTCGTTTCCCTGAATACCCGAGTGGCCGGGTAGCCAGTTGATGGACAGGGGTCTGGGTTGTGCCGACAGGATTCCAGCTATGCGGCTCCAGACTGACGCTTCCAATTTCACTGTTGGCCTTCCTTCCGCTCACTAAAAAGTGCCCAGAAAATGCCAAAATGCCGTTTTTTAGGTTTTCTGGATAATTTTTTCAAAAATATTTTGGTCTAACTTTTGGTAATAAACTGAATTTTTGAACACGAGTTTATAGTATAGCACCATATGCATACAGAAATCAGGTGATGTTTCTGGTATATATTTTTAGCTTTTAGGCCATCTGAATACTCCCACCTTTTTGCCTGACGTAAACCCCGCCATTCCGGCGTATCTTTTGGGAGTTAGCTCCACCCGATGATATTTCATATTGATTCTGACATAGTTGGACGAAGTTACCAGAAACAGTTTGTTTATCGTCACCCGGAATGAGAGCATTATTTCAGTAGCTGCTGGTGAAAATTCGTCATTGTATCCGACTGACTGAGTAGGATACTTTTTTTATATATTTAATTTATTGTGTATATATATATTTATTTATTTATTTTTTCAGGCTGGTCAGCCAGTCTAACTCTGGTCCGTCGCTGGCTCCAGGACTTCGAACTGGAACTGAGACTGGTTGAGGAGTCGGAAAACTTCAACTGGTACTCACCGCAGCAGTTGAAGGAGAAGCTGACAGAATTTCAGGTTTGGACTGGTTACTGCTGACTAAGCTTTTGTTAAAAACTGGCTTAAAGGTCTAGTGAATTAAAAAATTAGCTTCCTTCCTTGGCAATTTTTTTATGGGGGGCTCACCCAAAATGGGGGGCATATTTTCAAAAATTTCGAATTTTTGTGGGTTTTTTGTTTATAAACTGTTAAAAATCGCTAAAAAATGACTTAGGTGCTTTTAAGCTAAAATAGTGAAAATGTAGATAAAACTCCGGCGAAGGCGAAAAAATTAAAAATTTAGGGTAAAATGGTAAAATTTGGCAATTTTAGGGGTTATGGTGGTGAGGTCGGAATTTATGGGGGGCCTTTCATGGGGGGGGGGGCTCCTCGAATGGGAGCATTTCGCCAAATAGGGGGCGCCCCCCACTAGGGATAAGCCTAGGGTGGGGATGTCCTTTTGTGCAGTTTCTTTTGAGCTTAACAAAAAACGCATTCTATTTTGCAGAGAAGTTTGTAGGAATTTGTTGTAAGTCTGTGTAGCATTTCATGTGACCTACTGAACGTTCCAGAATTCACGAAAATTAATTTTACAAATCTGAACGAATTCTTAGAAAAGTTCTAGAAAACTATCGATCTGACTTAACCAGTTTTCAAGCCTCGGCTGAAAAGGCTCGATGGGATCAATGTTGGGTTGAGTTGACTACGGTTGAAAAATAAAAATTTTAACTTCCTAAGCTATTTTCTAGAACTTAAGCTTTGAATAGGCGGATTAGCGGGAAATCTATTAAATATGCTGCTATCATTATCTAAGAAAATATCGGTGTCCGTGGTTACGCCACAGAATTTCTGGTTTGCTCTCTCCCGGACCAAAATCGTCCAGGAGACCAAATTTTGAAAAATTTCCCATTCTCCCCAGAAATGTACTCAGGTTTTGATTTTAGCGTAATTTTACTGCAATCAAAATCTCTGGCTGCACTTTTCTGTAAGTAGGTACAACTGAGCATGAGAAGAAATGGTAACTAGTAACTGAAGAAATGGTAAATCGTAACCGAACGACCAACACTCGCTAATCGAGACTCAGTACGAAGGACTGCCTTTCGTTTGCCACGCCAGGGACCAGCGATATTCTGCGCAGTCCACAATGGCTACGGTGGCTGGCTTGGTCCGCCCGTCCTCCATTTTTCGAGCCCTCCCCACCCGACGGACCCTCTTTTTTGGCCTTCCCCCCACTCAATACGAGATGCTCAGAAACTGTGAAATGTTTCGATTTTGTTGTCAAACGTTTGAAAATGTTCCATCTTCGCCTACAGCAGTGTAAATAGAAAATACTTTTTATGGTTTTTTGACCATAATCCCCGAATCCCCAACTTTTGGTCTTCCCCGACGTTCCTACGACATTTCTGTCCCTCGAAGTCACTCCTCGGTCGATGTTGTGCTTCCCTCCCTCCAGGATATTTTTGGTTGTTTGGGTTTTTGGTTGGTTTTGTTTTTGATTTTTGCCAAAAATATGCGATGCCACTGTTTTTTCGCCTAAAGCATACGCAGCCACGGCGTTCCCCAACACTGCATCACCGATTCTTTTCGGAACGGTCTCAGATAGCATCCTCTCACAAATATGAGCACATTTCAATCCAGCAATAACCCACCACCAAACCAACCAACTTCATTTATGTAAATCTGGATTTTTAAACAGATAAAGTTTAGTATAGACTTGGTTCGAATAGAAACTGTTACAGAGCTGTTGCTGAACTAAAGTCTGACCAAAAATTCTTGGAACCGAACTGTGAGCGCTTGTCCTGAGTTAACCTTTGAAGTTAGTCTATATAAAGTACATATTTTTAGAAACCTCAGGAGGAGGAGAATCCGGTAAACCCATCATATCCGGTCTATATCCGGTTACCGGATGCCAAATCGATATAAACGCTTCAGATTCGGAAAGAGAATGCTAATTAGGTAATTCATACTCTAGCATATTGGTCCTTGGTCCAAGACATCTCCGAAAATCCTGTCACATCCGGTCCATGCTGGGCTTATTCTAGTGGGGGGGGGTGGGCCCCCCCTAAAACACCCTTCCCCCCCAAAATCGTTCCCCCCCCCCAAAAATCCCCCCACCAAAAAGTGGGTGCCCCCTTTGGTACCAAATTTTGCCCTGAAAAAATCGCTCAGAAGGGCAAATTTTCAAAAATTTGCCGGCTTCGCCGGAGATTTTTTTACTCAATTTTTGCCCTTTTCAACACTAAATCCGCTTATTTTTGCTATAAAAATCAACTTTTATACTATATGCCAGAAAAATAGCGCTATTTTTAGCATATTTTTCGAAAACTTTTCGCCCCCCCCCAAAAATTCCTCGCCCCTCTGGACCTTTGGGGGGGCCCAAAGCCCCCCCCCCCCCGAGAAAAAATCCCTAGAATAAGCCCAGCCATGTCCGGTAACCGGATGTCTAGGTCACAAAAACTGTACAGCAACAACATGGGTAGGTCGTACTCGTACAGTTTCGCTGATTGAATTTTTGGATACGACGTTTTGTCCAATTTGGACCAAAATTCGTGATTTATGGCCGTATTCGGTGCGAAAAAACCGGAAAAATCGGTTTTTTCGGTCTGGTGCTCGGAATCGCGGATAAAAACGTTAGGCTTTGGCGCAATGAATATTTGGGAGACTACTTTTATTTTTCCGGTGTCAAAGTAATCGAATATCCTGTCGATCTCCGGTTCTGAGCTTTGAAATTTTAGACTTCATGGGCTATTATCTCAGTATCCGGTTGGTCCGGGAGTCATATTATTTCATTAAAATGTTATTTGGTTTATCCCTGACAAGCCACAACCTCAACTTACTTCATATCTGCTGTAACTTTTGAATGATGGAGTTTTAAAAATGGTTCAAAGATAACTTATATGGCATGCGACAAAGCTCAGCGTATGGGATCAAATCTCATGTCCGGTTTAACAATTAGACAAAACGAGCAAAATCAGCCCACTTTTAAAACGCTATCATTCACAAATTACAGCAGATGTGAAGTAATTTTAGGTTGATGTTTGTTAGGGATAGACGAAATATCATTTAAGGTGGTGATTCCTTTTGGAGACATCAACTTTGAACCACTATTATTCATTCATTATTTGGAGTTAAGAAGTCATCTTTATATCAAAATGGCTTTCCAAAATGTTTTTCCTGTATTTTAGAAGAAGTATAATTTTTCAGATTTTTTGCAGGCTCAAGTAAATTTTTTCGCAGGACTTCGGTTAGAGCATTCGATACCTCTATCAAATAGCTGGGGACCCTTTTTTAGTTATTGTGATATCGCTCTTCGTTATGGAGAAATAAACTAAAATGTCTGCGCAACCTGGATTTCGCCTACTTTTCACTACTTTGGCAAGCCACTACTTCAGTTAGAAAGCAGCTATCGGGGCAACTAGAAAAGGGTCCCGGGGTATTTTTGTGTAGAACACATCTGCTAAGTGGCAACTCTCTAGCTTGCATACTAAATTCTGCACAATCGCTGGAAAAAATTTGGTCGTGTTTTTGCAAAAACTACATTTTTTGTGATAGCAGCCTAAGGGATAGCAATTGTACGATGGTCATGCCTCCGATAATTGGCCTCTGTGAGACCTTTAAATCGACACCCTTAGTTAAATTTTACGGCTTTCATAGCTCAAGAAGTAGCGGATTATTTGATTTCTGCAGAAAGGACAAGTTTTTGACGCCAAAATAAGAAAATTGGCTATATCTCACGATAGGGAAAAGCTCGAAAGTTGCTTCCAAAAGCAAAATTGTAGAGATTAACGAGTTCTTTCGAATGGATATAGTCATAGCCATGCAGCTTGCCAAACTTTCAAAAATTGGCAAAAACCGCCCTGAACGCAAATGTTGAATTTTTGAAGCGCGATTGCGCAAATGGTGTTAGAACGCTAAAACAACTTATTTTGGAAAGTTTCGTTGAATTTCATCCTGGTTTACGCCGTCAATCAACAATATGTGCCCAAAAGGAATCACCACCTTAAATGAAATAATTTGACTTCCGGACCAACCGGATACTGAGATAACAGCCCATGAAATTTCAAATTGCAAAGCTCAGAACCGGAGATCGACCGGATATTCGATTACTTTGACACCGTTAAAATAAAAGTAGTCTCCCAAATATTCATTGTGCCAAAAACTAACGTTTTTTATCCGCGATTCCGAGCACCAGACCGGAAAAACCTATTTTTCCGGTTTTTTCGCACCGGATACGTCCATAAATCACGCAATTTTGGTCCAAATTGGACAAAACTTCGTGTATAGACTAATTTCGACCTGCTGAATCCAAAAATTCAATCAGCGAAACTGTACGACCTACCCATCTTGCTGTAATGGGCCGAGTGGTAAGGTGTTCGACTAAAGATCTGACGGTCCTAGGTTCGAACCCCCGCTGCCACAAGGCTTTCACAAATCCCCTTGAGCAAGGGACTAAGCACATATCGGTTCGCCGTGGGCTCCAGCATACCCAGCTGTCTATCCTTAACTGGTCGGTAAATGGGTACCACTGCGGTGGGAAGGTAACAGGAGTCTGTGTTCTGGCGTAATGCCTGATGAAGGGCTGGCCCCCTTCCACAGATGTAGTCAACATTAGAGTTGTCGCTCCTGGCTTCGGGCTGTGAATCCGGAGATAAGCACCGGCACCCTATAACCTTCTGTAGGTTGGAGTTCTCTCCAGGGGTCACTTTACCTTTACCTTTACCATCTTGCTGTACAGTGTTTGTGACCTAGACATCCGGTTACCGGACATGGACCGGATGTGACCGGATTTTCGGAGATGTCTTGGGCCAAGGTCCAATATGCTAGAGTATGAATTAATTAGCATTCTCTTTCCGAATCTGAAGCGTTTTTATCGATTTGGCATCCGGTAACCGGATGTCGACCGGATATGATGGTTTTGCCGGATTCTCCTCCTCCTGATATTTCTAAAAATATATTATAGGGGAGCGCGAGAGCGCTCCCCTATAATATGGGTGTAAAAGGCTCAGTGCGGCCCTTGGAGACCCGTTCGAGCTCCGTGCCAGCTAAATACTCAACCAAACAGGACAATTTTGGTATCGTTGGAATCTACACGACGAGTACTACAAGTCGCAAAAAAGTTTTGGTCAAAATTTCCAACTTTGAAAATTTTCGCTTCCGGGCAAGTTAGGTCCGTTTGTTTTTTTTTCCGTGTAAGTCACGCTTGGAAAAATGCAATTTTCTGTCGCAGTGTTAGAACGATCTGGGCATTTTCAGAAGGTGAAGTTTGGTTTTTCTGAACGTATATACCCCGAAAGTGAACCTTTTTGATATTTTTTCGCTGCCCGGCCCGGCCGGCCACCTGTACGGCCGGCCAAAAGTGGACTTGGCGCTAAAATGGCCAAAAATGGCCATTTTTTTTGTCAAAGCTACAGGACTCAGGGAAGACGCTAGAGAGACGTGGTTTGTTGCATAAGGATCCACGGAAGGGTTTATATGTCCTAACGAGGGCGATTTTTGATATCTGGCCAGGATCGTTCTGGCGGCCGGCCCAAAGTTGGTCCGGCCAAATAGCCATTTTCGGAAAATTTCTAAGTCCCAACTCTACAGGAAATAGTCAAAATAGGCCTAAATATGCTGTTTTGGGCCATATAGTGAGACGCATATAAGGGTTATCGGGGTCGCTGAACACGATGAGCATAGTCGCAGCTGTGCGGTGCTGCTATCGTGCTGTACTGCTATGCAGCAACCACAGCACGCTGTCTGTAGACTTACTGTAAACGGCTGAACATATGAAACTTGGCGAAAATCATGTCTGTAGTAAGGGGGAACCGTAGCTATGTTAGTTGGTGCATTCTCTAGGTTCCACCGTGCTGTATGTGCTGCCCCAAACACAGCACCGTCGATAACAAGCTATTCATTCGTCACTGGTATTTGAAATTCGGCATACAGATAGTTTAGGACATGACAAACTATTATAGATACGTTTCGTATACTTATTATTACGGCTACTATGTGGTTGCGCTGCAGTGGAGTGCTGCAGAAGTACAGCACGGCCTATAACTAACTACAGAAAACTTGCAATCGTCTGAAATTTTGCACACAAGTGCAGAATAGCATTGCAAATCGTGCCGTATGAATTTCCCTCACTGGCATTAACGTTTGCGTCTGGTTGCGCTGCAGTAGAGTGCTGCTGAAGCACAGCACGGCCTATAACTAGCAACAGACAAACAGCAATCGCCTGAAATTCTGCAGGCAACTGCGGAAAAGCATTAGAAATTGTGCCGTGTAAGTCTGCTTTTTTGGACATTGACGTTTGCGTATGGTTGGGCTGCAGTAGAGTGCTGCTGAAGTACAGCACGGCCTATAACTAGCTACACGTAAGTTGCAATCGTCGAAATTTTGCACACATGTGCGGCAGAGCATTGAAAATCGTGCCGTATGAGTTTCCTTCACCGACAGTAAAGTTTGCATCTGGTTGGGCTGCAGTCGAGTGATGCTGAAGTACAACACGGCCTATAACTAGCTACAGGAAAGTTGCAATCGTCCGAACTTTTGCACCCAAGTGCGTCAGATGACGGAAACTCTTGCCGTATGAGTTTCCCTCTCGGGCATTAACGTTTGCGTCTGGTTGCGCTGCAGTAGAGTGCTGCTGAAGCACAGCACGGCCTATAACTAGCAACAGACAAACAGCAATCGCCTGAAATTCTGCAGGCAACTGCGGAAAAGCGCATTAGAAATTGTGCCGTGTAAGTCTGCTTTTTGGACATTGACGTTTGCGTATGGTTGGGCTGCAGTAGAGTGCTGCTGAAGTACAGCACGGCCTATAACTAGCTACACGTAAGTTGCAATCGTCCGAAATTTTGCACACAAGTGCAGCAGGCATTGAAAATCGTGCCGTATGAGTTTC
>JASAND010007371.1:0-16734 GCA_030248195.1 Trissonchulus latispiculum | reverse complement strand
ATATATATACGTAGACGGCTTTCAGTTTTGTCTAAGGTAATGGAATACTTAATGGAAGCTTATGCATTGAAATTCTTTTAGCATTTTTTAGCGTCAACTAGGTATTTTCCTAAGAAATCTAATGAAGTATCTGCGTACACATATATACATACGCAGTAACCTCACGCTCTATATATAGTGTTCTGTGCAGTTGTATGGGTTATCTTTTTGTGTAGAGTCGTGGATATACTTAGACACTTAACCAGTTAAGACACGAAATTGTACAAGAGAATATTTAAATAATCTTGCTAATTATAACTGCTAAGAAAATTTAATTTCTAGCTTGAATTTTCCTGAAACCTTCTGCTAGGGGTTGCCGACCACAGACCCCGCTTTTTAAAGTCATGTTTCTTGATCTGGGCGTTGTACTGATTGCTTTGGTTTCTGTATTTATTACAGTATATCCGTCCGAAGCCTTTATATCTGCTTTTATATATATATATATATATATATATATATATATATATATATATATATATATATATATATATATATATATATATACAGCTACTCTTGAAAGTTTGTTAGCAGTTTATATATATATATATATATATATATATATATATGTATTAGCAATAAAAATGCTCTCTGAGCATGAAAAAGTAATATGGGTGATGGTGAGGTTGCAAAATCAAGAGAGGACTAGTCTTTAAAATGCTTAATATGGGGCTAGGTTGAAAAATAGAAGAGGATTAGGTTGTGAGCGAATTAATATTGGCACAGCTTCGCCGAACAACCTGGATTCGCGGTATTGTAAAATGTAAATTATTATGCATTATCCACGATACATTTGGTTTATAGTTCATAAATAACCTACAGTTTAATACGGTATGTGCTCGAGTTTTTATTCGAACTTTTATTTTAGCAAACGTTTTCTTCGATAAGTGCTTCATACTAACCAGCGCATTTTACGTATCCATTTATACGGAAAATTTATATTCAAGAATAATTTAGACTCTCCCACGATCATTTCCTCAAGACTTGGACCAACAGCTTTAGCATCATATCCTTAGACTCCTCCTAGTAGTAGAGCCTGCGGTAGTTCAACACAACAAAATGATGATAATTTACGTATATATTCTAGTAGCTAGTCTAACAGTACATGCAAACAGCTATATTCGATGAGTATATATTCAACTGCTTAAATTTTTTTATTGACTGATGATGGCTCTAAGCTAAGACGAAACGTGAAATCCCGCGAATATGGGTTGTTCGGCGAAGCTGTGCCCATATTACTCAAGCCTACAACCTAGTCCTCTCTATTTTTAACCTAGCCCCATATTAAGCATTTTAAAACTAGTCCTCTCTTGATTTTGCAAACCTCAAATTCTCCACATCAACACATATTACTTTTTTCATGTCTAGAGGAGCATTTTTATTTTCAAATTTTCCAAGGTTTTAAAGGATCCTTTCCAGCAATGTGGTACTGATATATGTATTTTGGAGCAAATCTATGTAGTCGATTTAGAATATCTCGATAAATGTGCCGAAGTTTTGTAAAATTTTGACTGTAGTTACTGTAGTCAAAATAATTGATCTCTGCCGATAATAGTACCCACTGAAACGAAGGCATAGGCACAAACACCAAAAACGCCTAGTCGTTCAGCAATCACGGCGGTGACCAGTACTGGTTTCGGCAAAGCCCATTGAGAGCGGTATTGGCGCGTCTCGACAACGCGACGTCGTTTGAATCAGGTCAATACATAGGCCGCGACCAGTGGTCATCCCTCCATTTCGCAATATACTCCACGTGGTTCCAGTTTTGCCCATTTCCGGCAAATCGGCAACTCAGTGTTTTAGTCAAAAGTTTGATCAGTGGTCAATAGGCCTATAGACCAGTGGTCACTTTCCGCCGTTTCGACAGTGCTCATTGGTGAGCGGTCGATTCTCGAACGCCGAAAACGCCGTTTAGACTGATTTCAAATTTCCGGGAAGTCAAGGGTCACTGGGCATGTCAATGTTTTTCGACGACAATTTAGAAATTACCCGAAAACTTTTCAGTTTTTTAATAAGTCATTTCCGGCAAAAGTGGGACGTTTCAAAGTCTTCGGTTTCCGAACCGGGGTGGTGGTAAAATTACCGAGCCAGTTTACGGTAATTTGCTCCTAATTGCCGGCTACCGGGTAAGTCGTATTATTAGAGTGTAGGCGCCATCGCGCCCCTACATAATATAAGAGATGTACAAGTTACTTGAAAAGTTTGTTAGCAGTTTAAAGAAATTTAAAATTTAAATTTGTATGTATATATAAATTTTGTAAATGTCAAACCGGTTTTAAAGATTTTCGTGCCTGTTATGTCAAGTTGCCTCATATATGTTTTATGACAAAATTTTTTGAGTGTTTCCATTGGTAATTTTCCCATATTTCTATTTCAGACTAATAAAGCCACTTTAAATTTTTAGGTCTAATGTAGTTTTCTGACTGAAATGAAAACCGATTGTATTTGTAATATCTGCTTAAGATATATCTTCCTTTAAATAGGCTGATTAACAATGGCTTGTTAACAAGGAAGACGAAAAAGTCAGAAAATCAGAGGCAAATTGGATGCAAATTCCAAAATGTAATTAGCAAGGATTAGCGAATTTCAGCAGCAGTTACGGCAGTGTTTACACCAAATCTGATTATTAACCAATTGCTAAGCAGATGCTATCAAGTGTTACATACATCCCATTTCGGAGGATATTCAACTGCGAAATTCCCGCTAATTTTTTCGAATTTATTATCCGGCAATGGTGAGAATGTTTGCTTACGGTTCTCCACGTTGTCTCTAATTGGCAAGATACCAAATGTACGTTGCCAATAATTGCACGTTAGTGTAACTAGATAAAGCACTTGTAAGATTAAATATTTGAATTCTTAAAATATCCGACCCGCTTAATTTTATATATATATATATATATATATATATATACATAAAATTAAACTGGTCGGATATTTCCAAATTCCAAATGTTTGAGAATCTTAAAAATGCTTTTATCTCGTTACACTTTAGCGTTGCAAATTGTTGGCGAACATTTTATTTGGTATCTTGCTATTAGGGTCAACGTGGAGAACCTGTTAGTATCCAGCCAGTATTCTCGCCATTACGGTTTGACTGGAGATAATTAAATTAGCAGAAATTTCGCAGTTAATCCTCCTCCAGAATAGGATTAAATATTTGCATCTTGAGCACTTGATTAGCATCTACTTAGCAGTTGGTTAACTTAATCAGATTTGGTGCAAAGGAGTTTGCGATTAAGCACTTGCTAAGCAATTGCTTAGCACGAAATTCGCTAATCATTTGCTAATCACATTTGGTGCAAACCAGTGTTAATGTTTTCTGATTTTTTCTGACTTTTCCTTTACTTTTTCAGGTCTTCCTTGTTAAACAAACATTCATTGAGTAATATTTCGAATATATATTTAACGAATATTACAAAATACAATCAGTTTTCGACAGTCGAAGCATGTGTACGTACGTGCGTTTTTTTTCAAAAATAAAAATTTAAAAGTGAAGACTGTGGAGTCTGGGGAGAAGCTGAGAAAAGTTCGTAAGTGTCAGGAAAATTCTCAATGGAAACACTCAAAATTTTGATTCCAGCAGCCAGTAAAAATCTAAAACATATATATAATTTAGCAAACTAGCAAGCACGAAAAATCTTTAAAATTATGGTTTGGCAACATTTACAAAATTTATATATACATACAAGAATTTAAGAATTTTAAGAATTTCTTAAACTGCTAACAAATTTTCAAGAGTAGCTGTACGTATATATATATTATGTAGGGGCGCGATAGCGCCCCTACATAATATGGGTGTAAAGGCGTCTGCGCGACCCCCTGGAGACCGTGTTGGCCTGGTGCCAGCTAATTAGAGGCCCGGGAGTGGTAAAAAGGTTACCATCGTAAACAACTCGAGTAGTACTACAAGTACCACCATACTTTTGGTTCGAATTCGAAACTTTTGTCGAAACGTCCCACTTTTGCTAGAAATGGCCTAAAAGTCACTAAAAATAGCGTTTTTCGGCCTCGGGGTGGTCCCCAAATACAGTAAATCGGGGTCGCTGAAAACGATGAGCATACTGCCGATACCGCCCGAAGTGACCACTGGTCAGCATGGCTCCCGTGGTTCCTCGCCCAGGGTCAAAGTTGGGAAAACTCAGTCTAAACAGCGTTTTTCGGCGTTTTGGTCGGGGGCATATATAGTAAATCGACTACGCTCGTTTCAATGGGCATATCGTCGAAACCGACGGAAGTGACCACTGGTCACTACAGCCTATGGGGCCTATTGACCACTGGTCAAACGGCCTAAAACTGCGTTTTGTCGGCGTTTTGGTCGGGGACATATATTGTAAATAGACTACGCTCGTTTCAATGGGTATATTGCCGAAATCGAGGGAGTGACCACTGGTCACTACAGCCTATGGGGCCTATTGACCACTGGTCAAACGGCCTAAAACTGCGTTTTGTCGGCGTTTTGGTCGGGGACGTATATAGTAAATAGACTACGCTCGTTTCAATGGGCATATTGCCGAAACCGACGGAAGTGACCACTGGTCACCACGGCCTAGGAGTGCTATTGACCACTGGTCAAACGGCCTAAAACTGCGTTTTTTTGGTGTTTTGATCGGGGGCATATATATATTCTAAATCGACTACGCTCGTTTCAATGGGTATATTCAAGCTCCTTGAATCATTACCACATTGCTGGAAAGTGACCAGTGGTCACTACGGTCTATGGGGCCTATTGTACCAGTGGTCAAAATCCCTAGATAAAACAAGCGTTTTTCGGCGTTTTGCTGAAGGGCATATATTCTAAAGTAGACTGTACGTTTCTTGGTTAGTATGGCCCCCAGGGAGAGGAATGAAATGAGCTGGTATGCAAGCGCAGACTCCCCCGCACAAGTTGGGTCCCACGGAATACCTGATTAGTCGTCTTGCCTGTAATAGGAATCGTGTACGTATTCGTTTGGTTTCATGCGGGGTTTCATGTTCTGGTTCAGGTATTCGTAGCTTGTGCGGTTTAGATCCCACCAAGGTAGTTATGGGTAGGTAGGCGAGATGCAGCATACCGACGCAAGGGGAAAACTTTTTGCACCAGAAAATATGTTTTAAAGATTTTCTGACATTTCGTTCTGTTAGTGAGCTTCGGACTAACTTTAAGTTGGTAAATTTAATTATATAGTATATATATATACTCAGTATATATATAAGAATTTTTTTATTATAAACTGAAATTTTGCTATGTGCATAGACCATTCATTGGGAAATTGGAAGTCACAATTAATGACGTATATATATAAAAAAATTTTTTTTTTTCTTCTTAGTGCAGTTTTTTAAAGATTTCTACAGATAAATTTTATCACTAACTTAAAAGTCTATACTATATGAGGAAATGATCTTGCTGAATAAATTATGAAATTAATCAAAAGTTGTAGACTGCACTTGTCCGAGGGGCATTGAGTAGCTGTGTGTCTTACGAAAGAGTGAACGGTATTTACGTATGCATTATATAGTAATGACTTTTGATAATGATTTCGATATATCTTGTTGTTGTGAATAGTAGGGACTAGGGGCGGACAGGTGCAGTCTACGTGGTGGGTCCACAGTGCAGATTGCAAACATAATATACGTGTACCAACCTACGTATATATGTGTAGAAATGTTTGCGTACTGTGGGGCGGTTGTTCATTTCATTCCATCATCATCATCATCACAGGACTAGTTTTTAAAATGCTTAATATGGGGCTAGGTTAAAAAATAGAAGAGGACTAGGTTGTGAGCGAATTAATATGGGCACAGCTTCGCCGAACAACCCATATTCGCGGGATTTCACGTTTCGTCTTAGCTTAGAGCTATCAATGTCAGTCAATAAAAAATTTAAGCAGTTGAATATATACTCATCGAATATAGCTGTTTGCATATACTGTTAGACTAGCTGCTAGGAATATATACGTAAATTATCATCATTTTGTTGTGTTGAACTACCGCAGGCTCTATATACTACTAGGAGAGGTCTAAGGATATGATGCTAAAGCTATTGGTCCAATCTTGAGGAAATAGAAGATTGTGGGAGAGTCCTAAATTATTCTTGAATATAAATTTTCCGTATAAATGGATACGTAAAATGCGCTGGTTAGTATGAAGCACTTATCGAAGAAAACGTTTGCTAAAATAAAAGTTCGAATAAAGCTCGAGCACATACCGTAGCTGTAGGTTATTTATGAACTATAAACCAAATGTATCGTGGATATGCATAATAATTTACATTTACAAACCGCGAATATGGGTTGTTCGGCGAAGCTGTGCCCATATTAATTCGCTCACAACCTAGTCCTCTTCTATTTTTTAACCTAGCCCCATATTAAGCATTTTAAAAACTAGTCCTCTCTTGATTTTGCAACCTCACCATCACACATATTACTTTTTCATGCTCCAGAGGAGCATTTTTATTTCTTGTATATATATATATATAAACTGCTAACAAACTTTCAAGAGTAGCTGTATATATATATATATATATATATATATATATATATATATATATATATAGATATATATATAAAAGCAGATATAAAGGCTTCGGATATATATACTGTAATAAATACAGAAACCAAAGCAATCAGTACAACGCCCAGATCAAGAAACATGACTTTAAAAAGCGGGGGTCTGTGGTCGGCAACCCCTAGCAAAAGGTTTCAGGAAAATTCAAGCTAGAAATTAAATTTTTCTTAGCAGTTATAATTAGCAAAGGTCTTTAAATATTCTCTTGTACAATTTCGTGTCTTAACTGGTTAAGTGTCTAAGTATATCCACGACTCTACACAAAGAATGCTTATACAACTTCACAGAACACTATATATAGAGCGTGAGGTTACTGCGTATGTATATATGTGTACGCAGATACTTCATTAATTTCTTAGGAAAATACCTAGTTGACGCTAAAAAATGCTAAAAGAATTTCAATGCATAAGCTTCCATTAAGTATTCCATTACCTTAGACAAAACTGAAAGCCGTCTACGTATATATATATAGCGCGGCGGGAAAAAATCCCAATCCGATATTCGGGAAAAACCCATCGCCAGTGTGAGTCACCCATATGAGCTAGATCGGATTTTAATAGCCTATCTTAAAGAGCGTCCAAAACTACCCTAGAGGGTGTAGTATTGTAGTTCCCCCTGCCTCTCAGCAAATTTTTTGGGACTTTGAAAATTTTGGAAATTTTGGTCCCAACATGGGGGTCAGGCAGGGTCAACTTTGGGGGGTCACCCTGAACTACTGGAAAGACTTAGCCCAAAACGGATTATAGTTTCACAGAGGATATGTCTCGAACTTCACGATGGTGCATGCAATTTGGCTCTAGTACGTGTGGTGCGACCTGGGTGGGGGTGACCTAGACTCGGCGGGAAAAAAATCCATGTGCGGGAAAAAACCCAAATTTCAAAATGAAATTTTTTTCTAACCATTAGCAGCAAAGGAAAAATGTAGGCATTTCTTAGCTCTGTAGAGCCTCCTGATTAATTTGGTATAAATTTTACCTAGGTTCGACCTTCTATGTGAGGTCAGGTGGCCAAAATCTGAAATGGTGCCATTTCAAGCCAAATTTTCAAATTTCGCCAAAAACCGGTAATTTTTCGCTAAAATAGGTCGGGTTTGGCTTTAAATGCAATAAAAACACGTTTTCTATGTGATAGGATGCTTAAACTGCAGAAATTAAGCAAACTTCCAAAATTTCCAAAATTTGCCTATGTTTACATACGTCACGTGTTAAATATACGAAATTTTGAAAAGTCAATTTGACATGATTTTTTTGCAAAAATATTGATATTTTATGATTCAGATGTACTAAAAATGACCCGCTAAAAATTTCGAATGGTATAGTCAAAACCGTTCTGGCATGCTTGCAGCAAAAAATTCGACTGGGTTTTTTCCCGCCCACGGGTTTTTTCCCGCATTGGGTTTTTCCCATCGGTTTGGTCGAAAATTTCTCACCAACCGTAAGTGATAGAGAGACGTTTGATGGCTCATTTTGAAGCTCTTCGCAAGGCCTCATGGTAGTTATCGTTAGATTTTCGATTTGTCGCTTAATAAAAAAGTTACAGCCAGAATTCGAAAATTTGGGTTTTTCCCCCGCCGCGCTATATATATATATTTCGCAATTTCGCGGTTTTTTCTCAAAAAACAGCCGTTACGAATTTGGAGTTTAAAGGCTAGCTATTCCGCAGTGTCAATATTATATATTTTCGAATTATTTTCTAACTGGAAAACAATTAGAAAACAATAGGAAAAAATGTCTAAATTCTTTTCTAATTGTTTTCTTATTTGGAAAATTATATGAAAACAATTAGAAAACATTTGGAAAAAATATTAACTATATTTTCCCATTGTTTTCTGTTTTAGAAAACTAGTAGAAAGTAATTTGAAAACAATTAGAAAAAATTTGTCAACTGCAGAAAACAATTAGAAAACAATTGGAAAAAATTCAATTTTTTCCAATTGTTTTCTGGAAAAGGGCTTCGTGTGAAACTTCGGAAATTTGGTGGTCGACCCCCGAAATGTGATGGGGAGTACCCCCCCCCCGAATCCCCCCCCAAAATTCGGACCTCAGAAAATTCAAAAAATGGCCTAAAAACGCAAAATTTTCTGTATTTTAACGCTTTTTTGTCGAAACAAGGCTTGTTTTTATCGTTTTAGGCGTTTTTACACCGTTTTAAACCAATTTTAAGCCAAAATTTGAGAAAAATTTTTCAAAAAATGACCATTTTTAGCAAAATTTAGCTAACTTTTTGACCCCAAAAAGTGCTGGGGGGGGGGGGGTTGGGGGGGGGCAACCAAAAGTGGGGGGTGGGATAGTCCAAAAATCTAGGAGGGGGGTAAAGTTGGTCGAAAATTTTGGGGGGAGTACCCCCCCCAACACCCCCCCCTGGTGAAACTATGCAGACTGTAGCCTGGTACACCTATGGTTTCCCTGGAACTTTGGGTCTGGGGGGGCATAGGTGTACCTTGAGAAAACGTTGGGGGAGGGGGTAGCCGAAATTAGGGTGGGTGGGGTCAGCGTCAGCCGTTTTGAGGTGGGGGGGGGTTCGGAAAAATCGAAATTGGGGGGGTAAAAAAATTTTTTTGGTCAAAAATAAAAAAATTAGCAAATTTGCTAAAAAAGCGTTATTTCCAACTAAAAATTTCATGCTTGCTTCATTTTTGCTCATTAGCTCGAAAAAACTTGGATTTTTTGCAAACATTTCGGATTGTGGGGTCTGGCAAGTTTGGGTGGGTGGGGTCTAGGATCTGGTCATTTGGGGGGGGGGGCCTGCCTCCAAAATTTCGAGGGTGGGGTCGGCACTTTTCCATTTGGGGGAGGGTTCCCCCCCACCCCCCTAGGTACACCTATGGGGGGGTAAATCTTGGCCGACCTCCGAAATGTGATGGGGGTACCCCCCCACCCCAGCCATAAGGTGTACCACCTGTTTGGGTTGGGGGGGGGAGTAGAAGGTCCAAATTTGGCTCGGGAGACCCCACCAAAATCCGAAATTTGGGGAATGGGGACCCCCCCCCCTAAACTGTACCCAAGTTTTTTTGGCTAAAAATGCTCCTTTTTCGATGTACAGTACATTATACCTACTCAAAAGCTTCTGTCAATAGTTTTCGTATGCCAAAATAGGGCTTGAAAATTCACAAATTTGTGCTAAAATATGCCTAAATTAGCCCAGATTGTGGTTTATAATTGCGTATATTACCTCTTAATTGCTATAAATAACCATCTTTAGCTCTTCATATGTGATTTATAGCCATTTTTTCGAATTTTTTTCAAAAATTTTCAGAAATTGCAATAAAATTTTTCAGAAATTTTGCATTTTTACCGGTTTGGACCCAATTTTGGGGGGAGGGGGGGGGTTTGTGCTCGGCGAGGGTGAGGGGGAGTAGTTGAGGTCGGGTAGGGGGGAGGGGGGTCTGGCCTCTCTGTGGGGGGTCTCACAGGGAGCAAACGGTAGCCTGCTACACATCGGGGTACCTGGGGGGTGGGGGGGACCCCTCATCATAGGTGAACCAGGCTACAGTTTACCCCCTGTGAGACCCCCCCCCCCCCCCCCCCCCCCCCTGAGCCAGACCCCCCCCCCATACCCCATACCTCGACTACTCCCCCCCCCTTGCCGAGCTCAGACCCCCTCCCCCCCCCTAAAATGGGGTGTAAACAAGAGAAAAATGCTAAATTTTTGCAATTTTTCCAAACTTTTTTGAAAAAATTGTCTAGAAACAGTTAAAAACGCTAAGAAATAGGTTTTAAAACGCAATACGAGTGGTTTTTTATTAGATTTATGTCGAAAACAGTCGATTTTATGTCCAAAAACTGCCATTTTTAGCTGAAAAAATTTGGGTACAGTTTGGGTACAGTTTTTTTGAAAATTTCCGATTTTTGAGACCCCCCCCTAGCCAGATTTGGACCTTCTACTCCCCCCCCCCCAACCCAAACAGGTGGTACACCTTATGGTTGGGGTGGGGGGGTACCCCCATCACATGTCGGAGGTCGGCCAAGATTTACCCCCCCATAGGTGTACCTTGGGGGGGTGGGGGGGGGGAACCCCTCCCCCAAATGGAAAAGTGCCGACCCCACCCTCGAAATTTTGGAGGCAGACCCCACCCCCAAATTGCCAAATCCTAGACCCCACCCACCCAAATTTGCCAGACCCCCCCCTCAAAATTTTGAAAATTTTGGCTCAAAATCAGTAAAAATTAGAAATTTTTTGGCAAAATTCATGATCTTTGCAAAAAATCCAAGTTTTTTAGAAGAAATGAGCAAAAATGAAGAAATATTGTTGATTTTTAGTTGAAATCACGCTTTTTAGCAAATTTGCGAATTTTTTCAAAATTTTTGACCAAAAATTCCCCCCCCCCCCCCCCAAATTATATCGATTTTTCCGGACCCCCCCCCACCTCAAAACGCCTGACCCCCCAGGGTTGGGCGAGACCGAGATTTCACCGAGACCGAGAACGAGACCGAGACCGAGACTGGCCAAGTCTCGGCTTTTGGGCGAGACCGAGACCGAGACCGAGACTAGCAATTTTTAGCTTAAACTTAGTTTTTTCCAGTTTTTGAGGCTTAGACCTAGTATTAGGGGCTTTAACACATAAACATACGGTTTCCGCACCTCGTTAGCCAATTTTCGTAACATTGATTTAATATTTTTGCAGAAATTAGATATTTTCAAAAAATTTCCGGTCTCGGTCCGAGACCGAGACTTTTGGGTGAGCGAGACCGAGACCGAGACCGAGACTGAGACTGGCCAAGTTGAAAATTGTCCAATATGCAGTTCTGAGCAATTCTGATGGTCTTAAACGATAAAGCGTGTTTGGTTTTGTGATTCAGGTTCAAAAAATACGCACCTGGAGCCTCAGATGACATTGACAATGACATTTGCAAGTGTTTTGGTATATTTATAACTGTCTGGTGCCGTTTATGCGGGAGTTTTTTTCTCCGGCAATACGAATGATTCAGAAACGTTAGATGCCCCACTGGATAGCCGGCATGCCAAACTATAATTTGCACCAGGCCAAAGATTTCTAGCGCTTATACGGAAAAAGTAGGAGCCTTATTTCCCCAGGCTGTTTTTTTCACCGCCCTGACTATATATGTAGTGGTGCTCGTAATATATAGTTAATAGGGATCGACCGGATATCCGGATCCGGATCCGGGTCCTGCCGGATATTGCAGATCCGGATCCGGATCCGGCAGAAAAACCATCCGGATCCGGATCTTTTTTCAGTTAACGAACCAAAGGAAATTTATCACTGAAACTAAAATATTAATGCCTGGAGCGCTCAAAATAAATTTCTAGAAGCGAATTTTCGTGTTAAGAGTGTGGCTTTTACTGGGGCTGCCGCCCAGGCCCCCGTGTACCTTAATATTTAACTTTAACTTAAAATTTATATAACTTTAGTGAAATTTTTAAGATGGTTCCAAGTAAAATACGTAGATCAGCAAATTTAAAGATTTTTATGAGCATGTACTGCCGTTTCACAAATATACTGAATACATAAATAGATAAATACAAGCATATATAAATGAGCGGTGCTGACTACTTTCATCCTAACGATATCGTTCCTAATATATATGTAATGAAAAAGAAAATTTGGAGTTTGTTTTCGTATCGGCTGCGGTGAGTCTTGCTAGGCTCCAGCCGCTGCTACAAAGAATTTAACTGCCGGTATGCAACAACATAATCGAATTAACTGGATCAAAACGTTTTTTAAATTGAAAATCCTGGTTGCTATTAAAACTATAACTTGAATTATTTATTCGTAAATAACTATTTTCAGCAGCAACGGTATTGGTTTTATTTTTCTCAAGCTCCATGTAAGAAGTTATGTTAATGTTAATCTACTTAGGAACCTCGTCCAAATTAGAAGCGTATATTACTACCGTAGTTTGCTTTGAAAACGTATAATAAGACGTTTGTAACAAACGCAGGTTGTATTCATGTTTTTGAAGTTTTTATATACCTTTTCTAAAGGCTGCTGCAGAGCCTGGCTCAGTTTTGCTTTGTGCTTTGTACCGCACTGCATACACGTAACTTAGTGCTTAGTCTAAAAGTCAACTGTAAAAACTGGTTCATTGAAAAGCGTAGATACCTTGTCAAACCGTATATACGGTAGAAATTATACGGTTGAAATCTACACTTTCAATTTGGACGGGGTTCCTTAAGCTGAGTTTTTTGAAAAACTTTGATTGTTAACTGTTCCATGTTTGCGGCTGCGGCTTATTCATACATTTCAAAATTCGTTATATACTTACTTAGCGAATATTGTTTGTTTCAAGCTAAATGTTGAAGTCAATTTGCAGCATTCAAAGAAAGAGAAATTGTTGAAACGTATTAAATAAATTCACTACCAGCATTAAAACATTATTAAATCCACAAAAAACCCTATAAACATTAACAAAATCAAAGCACAAAATTTTAAAAATTTGCATGTATTTTGATGACTAGATCCGGATCCGGATCCGGATCCGGCCGGATCCAAACTGGATCCGGATCCGGGTCCGGATCCGGCAAAATTTTGGATCCGGTCGATCCCTAATAGTTAATTATTACATATATATAATATGCAACCAAACTTAATAAATTTAATTATATAATATATATAAATAAAGTATAGCCACTAGCGTAGATACGGGGGGGCGGGGGGGCGGCCCCCCCCCCGAAATGGTTTTGCCCCCTTGAAAAAAATTGGCCAAAGGAAAAAATTAAGCCAAAAATTTGGACGTTAAGCCAAAAATTTGGACTTTTTTGAAAAATTTTGCAAAATTTACCCTAAAAATGTCCAAATTTTGGCCATAACTAACTTCGTCTAACTTCGTTCGGGACAGTCGATCCAGAGACCAATCGATCCAAGGTTCAACTTCAGCAGGAAAGAGTCCCGCTGCGATGCTTCATCTGAAGCTTAGCGTCCCGGAAATAATGGTTTTCTTCCAAATTCTGGGCGGAAGGCGTTGTTTGGTCCAGTTTGTCGGCTTCACATATGCACATACAACATGGTATACAACATAGGATACAATGTGATTATACATATTATCAGTCCCACAAAACTGCACTTCAACTCTACATAATGACAACAGGTACAAAAAGAAAAGACTAAAAGAGCTTAATGAGCACAGAATACTAGACAGTTAGGGTCCTAGTGGGTACCCTAGAAGTCTGTCCTGCTGCCCGCTAGCCTTAACAAACCTGAGCAACTTAAAAGGAGAGGTCCTTACTAGGAATGCAGGATCTACCTGCGTGTCTCCAAAGTGGTTTATTCTTTTTGCCGCGAGAGCAGCACAATCACAGACCAAATGAATGGATGTGTCATCAGCTTGACCACAGAGATTACAGTATCTGCCGTTTGCCGCTATTAAACCCATTTTTAAATAGGTGATAATTTAACCCAGTATGACCAGTCAGGATCCCAAGGACTGTCCTCAGACCTTCTCGGTTTAGCTTGATTAGTTGACTGGTAAATCGTGGGGGTATATCCCCAACAATCAGGCGGAATTGTCTGCAGCCAGGAATCCTGGCCCAGTACTCCAATTGCTTATCCATAAGCCATTCCAGAATGCGTCTGCGTCCCATTCCAGGGGACACACTTATCGCCGGTTCTGGGCCTATGAACTCAGTGCCAGACCCAAGTCTGGCGAGTTCATCCGCCTTATCATTTCCTGCGATACCTTGGTGGCCTGGCACCCAGACTAGACGAACGTTGTTAGATTGCCCAATTTTATTCAGACAATCTAAGCATTCTTTGACCAGACTAGACTGCACAACAACTGAAGTAAGAGCCATTAGTGCTGACCTACTGTCAGAGCACACTATGATATACTTACCTTGACAGCCTCTGTTTGCTATGATCTCGGCACAAGTTTTAATTGCCAGGAGCTCGGTCTGAAATACCGTAGCCAGCTTTCCTGTTGAGCTAGAGTATTCCACATTCCAGTCTTCGATGAAGACTCCAAATCCACTATTTCCTGACGGAGTCAGCTTTGATCCATCCGTGAAGCATAATATGGCATCCGGAGGGTATTCCAGTTGCCAGGCTTGACGTAGAGGCAAGCGAACGTTGAAATTTCGTTGGAAAATCCACGTCTTCTTGCACTAGTCCTCTGTTGCATTTGCATACGGAAGACTGTCCACAGTCTCTCTGATGCTGGTGTGACCGCTATTCCAGCCGTCTATCCAGAGTTTATTTCTCCTTAGTCGGCGGCAGGATTTCATTGCTTCACCACGTGCAGCAAGATGCAGGGGGTGAAGATCAAGGAGGGCTTCCATCGGACCCAAAGGGGTGGTTTTGAAGCCACTGGTGATCATGAGGCAGGCTAGTCTTTGCACTCTATTGAGCGCAGATCTCCCAACAGCCAGCTCTGATCTTCTCCACCATACTACTGATCCATACAAGATGGAGGGTCGGATGGCAACTGTGTACAACCAATGTGCCACTTTTGGAGACATGCCCCACCGGATGGCAACGGCACGTCTGCACTGAAACAGGCTCTTTTGCACCCGCTGACATTTTGTTATCAGGTGTTGTTTCCAAGTCAGCTTGCTGTCCAAGGTGACTCCCAAATATTTTACCTCTGTTTTCAGTTCCAATCTTCCACCAAAAATTTTTTGGGCAGGTCCATTGAGGTATGGTCCTTTTTCTGCGGTGAAAAGAACCATAGCTGTCTTTGCAGATTTACTGACAGATTAGTGTGTCTGCACCATGCTTCCGCTACCCAATGCTCTTTGCATGGCTCTTGCAATTCTCGCCCAAGAGATGATCCGTTAACACACAAGCAGCCATCATCTGCGAAGAACTGACTAAGATTGGTTGATCATCTAGGCGATATAACAAGTCGTCCACCAGAATGCACCAAAGTAGGGGGACAGGACCCCCCCTTGGGGACATCCCCTGGTAGTGGCGGTTACCGCTGCTTCCGCCGATCCATAACTGGATCTGACCACGCGGCTTCTGAGCATGAAGCCAATGATTCTGACTACATCTCTGTGGGCACCTATTCGTACTAGCGCCTCCTCCATTTTTCCAAAGGGAGCATTATCAAAGCTCCCTCAATGTCAAGAAAATCCCCAAGGAAAATTTCCGGCTGGAAATGAGCTTGTTCCACTTGATGCACAACTGCGTACAGGGGCGGCTTCAGTTGACCGGCCACACATGTACGCAAATTGTCTGGGGTGGAAACCCAAGCCCCCTAAGTGCATCGTCTCGCAGATATCTGTCCAACCAACCGTTCCAAACCCTTTAGACAGAAGGAGATTGAGCTTATTGGCTGGAATGACTTAGCCTCCGCATATGTCTGTGAGCCCGGTTTAGAATAAAAACCACCCTTGCCTGCCTCCAGAGTTCGGGAATGTAACCCAATCTCACACAGGCCCTGTATAATCACTAACCAGGTACTAGTACCCGTTTTGCTTTCTGCAGCATAACTGGGTATATACCGTCTTCTCCAGGATTTCTTGAAAGGGTCAAAGGTGTCGATTGCCCAAGCCACCTGCCCTCGTCGATGATATGATCTGCTATATCTCCCCCAACATTTGCGCCTATCAGCACTCTACGAGAGCTGTAAACAGGACCTGCTGGTGGTACACTACCCGGGAAGTGCACTTCCAGCAGTCTGTGTAGAGCCTCCTGTTTAGACTCGGTAAGAGCCATCCTGCCTCCTGACCATGCCGAGGCGTCCTGGCAAGTTCATACCTCAGAATTTTCTGAAGCCCACCACTCGCCTCCGAGGCCGACTCAATTCTAGCTCGCAGAATTTCTTCCACGAATTGAGTTCTGGTGGCCTAATGGCTCTTGCGTAATCCCTATGCTTGATTCGGTAGTAATTCCAATCCTCATCCCTCTTTGTTTCTCCGGTGCTGTGTTCAGCAACCCCAAACGTGTGTAGCTTCAATTCTCCAGCTCCCCATTCCACCAAGGAACTTCGCCTGCCCTGTCTTCTGAGCCTACTCGCAGCTTCAAAGCTGCTGGTGACAACAGAAACCAGTGTGGCTACCTCCATTTCTATGTCCTCAGTTGAATGGACACGAATCTCTCGGTGTACATGCCGCTTCTTCCACGAGAAGACTGTACTTATTCCAGTCAGTTCTCCTTGGATTTCGGTGAAGGAAATTGGCTGAAGTACGATTTCGGATTCTACCTTGAAAACAAGATAGCGGTGGTCCGATAAAGAGTCTTCTTTCAGGACCCGCC
>JASAND010007369.1:0-10818 GCA_030248195.1 Trissonchulus latispiculum | reverse complement strand
TGTACTTCGTTCAGTTACGTATTGCTCAGATTTGAACCCCCTAAGACGCGCAAGGAGGAGTACCAAGGCTTATGGCGTCGGGGTCTGACCTTTTTTCTAGGAATGTAGCGTTGCATTCCCTCAGTGATGACCTCGCTCAAGTTAGATACGCTCAGGTCAATATTTCTGGTAATCAGTTGGCTCCAGTTAGCAGATTTTAAGTACTGCCTCAGTCCTGTCCAGTCTGCTCGGGAGTATTGCCAAATAAGCTGTTGCTTGCGTAATGGCATATTGACAGGAAATTGTCCACGCACAATGACCAAGGAGTGGTCCGATGAGCCAATCGGTGCTGATGTATCAACGAAAGAGAAGTCGTCCGGGCTGTCCGTGAAGAAAAGGTCGAGCACGGAGGTGCGATGAGAGCCTTGATGGTTATAAACGCGTGTTGGCTGATCAACTAACTGAGTAAACCCATGCTCCACAGCAAACAGCTGGCACGCGAGACCAGCCGTATTATCCTCACATGTTCCTCCGAGCCAATTTCGGTTATGGCAGTTGAAGTCTCCAAGCAGGACAAAGCGCGAGCCAGCAAAGGCTGTCCCAAGCTCAGTTATGTCGGACGACAACCTGTCGAAAACTGAGTTGTCCGCGCTGGGAGGCCTGTAGCAGTGGCAAATCAAGTACGTAACTTCTCCAAGTCGCAAGCGGTACCATGAGTATTCAAATTCACTATTGCTGCGGATAACAGATAGGCCAAGCTGTGGTCGAACATAGACCATATTTCCTCCACCTTTCCCGTTACGATCCTGGCGAAAAAGTTCATATCCTTCCAGAGCCTGGCCTTCCGAGACTTGGCCCTCCCGACAGCAAAGTGGAACCAGCCCAGCAAAATGGGTGGGTCGGACGGCAAAACGGACACCGGAAATGAGCTGGGCGCACCAGAAAACCCCTATGGACAAAGTTTTGAGAGGCTATGCACAGTCCTATATGGTGTTCTTGGAAGTCGGTACCGACTTGACCCTCCCGACAGCAAAGTGGAACCAGCCCAGCAATATCGGTGGGTCCGGCGGCAAAACTGCTTACGGGAATCAATTCGCCGTGCCAGAAAACCTTTGTATGAAAGAATTGAGCTTTCTAAGTTGAATACACAGCGAGAAATTTCGATTTTTCATTTTTCGAATTTTCACCATTTTTGACCGGCCACTGTGGTCGCATGGGAAGTGATAGAGAAACGAGACTTAGCTATTTAGTTAGTTCAATATATGTAGTTTCTGCATATGAAAAGAAATCGGCTCCAGCTCTTAACGTTCGAGCTGCGCAGCGACCACAAAAATGGTCACTTTTCGCTCTGAGCCGACTTTGCGGCGGCGCTGTGGCGCACCTGCGGCGCAAAAAAATTAGCGATTCTTAAATGGCGCATGGGGTACTACCAGACCCTATACCCCTTTAGGTCCGGCCTCCGCTGCAGATTACGTGAAAGAGGCGGAAAGTCAGGACAATACGACCATTAAATAGGAGAAACCGGAAAAAAAAACATCGCCGCCATAACCGGTCCGGGGCGCAACTTTTTAACGGTAAGTGATACGGGGCTGAAACTTCACAGACAAGGCCGCACCCAGGGGGGGGGGTTCAAGGGGTCTAGACCCCCCCCTTTTGGGATGACAAAATGGAAAATGTTTGCTATATATATTTATGGCAAAAACAGCTATTTTTTAAAAAATTTCGCGCCTGCGGCGCGAAAATTCACGTTTTGCTAGAAATAAACGTCCAATGTACTGTTTTTTGGCAAAAATGCAAAAAGTCTTCAACTTCTGGGGGGCTCCGCCCCCCAGACCCCCCGTTGCGTTTTACCTTGGACCCCCCCCTTTTCAAAATCCTGGGTGCGGGCCTGTTCACAGACATACTAAACTCGATGTGCTCTACAATTTGCGCATGAAATCTGCGCAGGATTTTGCGCAGCCTCTGCGCAGCTTATTTTACGGTGTCTCCAGGGACTTTTGACACAATATTATAGGGGTCGCTGCCGCGACCCCTATGATCAGTAGCGTAGGTACGAAAAAATTTCGGGGGGGGGGCGGTCGACTTTTTAGAGGGGGTACCTACCCCCTCTGAAAATTTTTTATTGCATTTTTGCGTCCGCGCTGCGCCGCGGGACGCTTTTTTGGAAAAAAATTTCGGGGGGGGCGCCCCCCCCCCCCCCCGCCCCCCCCCCTATCTTCGCTAGTGCCTATGATATATCGTCCCTCTAGAACAAGAAGGTCGTAACTCACATTTTCATGTTTTTGAGTTATGGCCTTTTCAAACATTTGGTCGCGAATAACTGATTATGTGTTTAAGGTTCGACTTTTTACTCTGTATCCCAAATGTGCGTCTACCCGAGCTTTTTCATTTCCATTACTTCGATTACTCATTGCGCAACACCAGTGCTCAAAAACTTACTGAAAAGGAGGTACGACCTTTTGCTACAAAACATTGTAAGTTTACTGCTTGTGCGTGTTTTGTAACAAAAGGTCGTAACTTACGGCACTTACGGCATTTAGAATTTCAATTAAAGGGAAGAAAGGGAGGAGGTGCCATGGATTATAGTGAACGAAAGCCATAAGTGCCACTTATGTCTTTTTTGCTACAAAACCGCAAAAGTTAGCAAGCGTGGCGAATGGTTACAAGAGCATTATCTACTCCAAAAAGCGTCGTGGAGATTTGGCCTTTTGCCACAATGTTTCCTGAACGTAGGGCTATCTTTTGTATATGATAAGTCAATTTTCGAAAAAATGTGAGTTACGACCTTCTTGTTCTAGAGGGACGATATAGAAAGCGCCGCAGGCGCAGCAAAATTTTTAAGTTGATAAATTAATGTTGACGGCGCGAAACTTTTCTTTTATATTAGTTCATGTGCTGCTTTCTTGGGATTAATTTTTCTTACGTCCGAATCCTGATGAGGCATGCGGCCGCATGCCCCCTGGCTGAATAGTGAAGAGACGCGGGGGCGGCCGGCCGAGAAAATTTTGTAAAACCGAGGAAAGTTTTTAGTGGAAATTCTCAAAAGTTTAGTTTCGACAGTCAGTAAAATCCTAAAATATAAGCATTAAGCAAACTGCTATATAATAGGCTATTAATTGTTTAGAATTATGGTTTAGCAAATTGTCAAGACTAAAATAATTTCATTGTGTAGCTGTCACTAGGCATTCTAACTCGGCTGATTGAAAGGTATATACGTATGTATACAGAAATACGCGCCGATGGCGCGAAAATTTTTTGAAAATTTTCTTTAATAAGTAATCTGAAACACGTTTATTTTTCATCTGAGAGAACTGAAAATTTCTGCTAAGGACAAAATTTTTTGCAGAACTTTACACAGAGCTCCGAAAAAAGTTGCGGAATTTCGTAGTTTTTTTCGCAAAAAACACAGGTAGGCCGCAGGGTTGGGCGAGACCAAGATTTCACCGTGACTGAGACCAGGGTACCAAGACCGAGACTGGCCAAGTCTTGGCTTTTGGGCGAGACCGAGACCGAGACCAGCAATTTTTAGCTTAAACTTAATTTTTTCCAGTTTTGAGGCTTAGGTGTAGCATTAGGGACTTTAGCACATACACACAAGGTTTCCGCACCTCGTTTAATTTGCACTCCATTGGTTTGAAAAAATTGCTGAAATTTTATGTTTTCAAATAATTTCCGGTCTCTGTCCTAGACCGAGACTTTTGGGTGACCGAGACCGAGACTCCCAACCCTGGTAGGCCGCCAAATCAGCTGGGTGTTGTATTTTTGCTATTTGCGCTTCAACTGTATTATTGATGCTCCTTTTAAAGGGACTCTCGCATTATGGGGAACGACTGTTCTGAATTCATTTATATATCAGTCAAACAGTTGCGAACTGGGGCCCGTTGCATAAAACTTATTACTAATAAATTATTAGTGATTAGTTGATTAGTGTAGCAGTAAAAATGATCAAAACTATTGATAGAATCAACAGATTTTAT
Organism: Trissonchulus latispiculum; assembly: GCA_030248195.1. Taxonomy (NCBI): domain Eukaryota; kingdom Metazoa; phylum Nematoda; class Enoplea; order Enoplida; family Ironidae; genus Trissonchulus; species Trissonchulus latispiculum. Next base: position 6,862 of record JASAND010007369.1, on the reverse strand, counting down.
TGTCTTCGGTATTATTTTGAAGGAAGTGATGCGACTAATCCAAAATATGCTAAGAATTTCAGAAATTTCATTTTGATCACAAATATCAACAAAATCGTGAATTGAATTAATTGCTTACTAATTTTGACTGCATTTGTTAGAGTATTTCAGAAGCTATAAAACGACATATAAAACATCTCTCTTGCTCTTTCCTAACTTTAGTTATTATCGTTAAAACTGCTACACTAATCACTAATATTTTATTAGTAATAAGTTTTATGCAACGGGCCCCAGGTTAGCAGCAATGTGTAGAGTTTTGAAGAATCCAGTGCTTGACTTTTCAAAACGGTGTCTTTTACCAACGGTTGAATAAGAATAGCTCAAATTTTCAACGCTGGCTTAAAACTTTTTCTCTGTGGATTAATTTTTTGAGCCGAAAATTTTTAGTGGAAATTCTCAAAAGTTTAGTTTCGACAGTCAGTAAAATCCTAAAATATAAGCAAACTGCTAATAGGCTATTAATTGTTTAAAATTATGGTTTAGCAAATTTTTCAAGACTAAAAGAATTTCATTGTGTAGCTGTCACTACGCATTCTAACTCGGCTGATTGAAAGGTGTATACGTATATATACAGAAATACGCGCCGACACGGCGCGAATATGTTTTGAAAATTTTATTTAAAAAGTATATATATATATATATATATATCAGGGGCGTATCCAGGATTTTGAAAAGGAGGGGGTTTTAACTAAAATTTACTGAAAAGGATGGGGTTTTGACAAACATTTGCGCTTTTTGTAATGGAGTTTTCATAAAAGTTAACTCAAAAGGAGGGGGTTTCAACCCCCAAAACCCTCCCCCTGGATACGCCCATGATATATATATATATATTATATATATATATATATATATATCTGAAACACGTTTATTTTTATCTGAGAGAACTGAAAATTTCTGCTCAAGGACAAAAATTTTTGCGGAACTTTACGCAGAGCTCCGAAAAAAGTTGCGGAATTTTCAAAAAAAAGTGCGGAATTTCGGAAAAAACACAGAACATAGGCCCAACACACATATCCCTTTTTGTGCGGAGCATTTCTGTTACTTGTATAATACACTGTTTCAGATATATATACGTACGTATATAAATGTCCGGTGGCTCAGTCTTGGAAGCCGATGACACGGTACTGTATTTTCGGCGAGATGGTGGTATCGCCATTGGACTGGTAACTGAGACATTTGCGGATCAAGAAGACTATGATCAGGATGATTCGGAGTCAGAAGATGAGCAGGATAGTACGAGGCGGCTTAAACCAGGACGAGCCCGAGTTGAATGGTTCCCTTCTGGCCGCGAAGGGTCAATTCATGAAAAAAAGGTGGAACATGTAAATTTCTTGTACTGATGGTCATATCTAATCCTTATATATGTGATAATTATGAATGAATGCATGACTGGGTGAAACCCTGCCTAAAACACCTCCATATCCGTATATATATTAGAGATGCACCGGGGCCGGGGCCGGGACCTCATCGTGGCCCCGGCCGGGGCGTGGAAATTGAAAATTTTGTTCTTTGATTTTGTTAATGTTTATGGGGTTTATGTGGATTTGGTATATGTTTTAATGCTGATAGTGAAATTATTAACTAAGCTATTTTAGCTAAGTTTGTATCTAACGAATTTTTGAAATGTATGGACATGCCGCAGCCGCAAACATGGAACAGTTTACAATCTAAGTTTTTCAAAAAAAATCAGCTTAAGTATATAGATTAACATTAACATTGCCATTTTACAACTTCTTGCATGGTGCTTGAGAAAAATAAGACCAATACCGTTGCTGCTGAAATAGTTATTTACTAATAAATAATTCAAGTTCTAGTTTTATTAGCAACCGGCAATATCAATTTTAAAAAATTTTGATCCAGTTCAGTCGATTATGTTGGGTCATCCCGACAGTTAAATTCTTTGTAGCAGCGGCTGCAGCCTTGCAAGACTCACCGCACCGCAACCGATATATATGAAAATAAATTCCGAATTTTCGTCTTCTTTAAATAGAAACGAAATCGTTAGGATGAAAGTGGTCAGCCCGGTTCATTTATATACGTATGCATTTATTTATCTATTTATGTATTCAGTATATTTTTGAAACGGCAGTACGTGCTCATAAAAAGCTTTAGATTAATTTGCTAATCTATTTTACTTGGAACCATCTTAAAAATCCACTGAAGTTAAATTTTTTGAGTTTACAAGTCGGCTAAGCTTACTCCTATAATAATTGTACAATGTATAACTATGGTTAAACGCTGTAAGTAGAGTTAAAATTTTGCTAGTATATACCGAAAATTTCAAGGAAACCATTTTCTTAAAACGATCGCTTAAAAATTCGGAAAAGCACAACTTTACTTAAGATTTAGAAAACCCAACACTTCAAGGAGTCCGAAAATTACAACCTTTGTTAAATTCTTGTCTGGTGATGTCTTAAAATAACTACTCGTGGACACCTAATTAAACATTAATTTATAAACAACAATTATGGTTAAATTAAATATTCATTTAACATGACAGGCATAAAAATTAATTAGCAAAGTACCAACCTCTACTGATTCGGGTTCGGTTGAATACTAGATACACTGGGGTCTGGGTAGAAGGTGACCGAGCAAAAGCCACACTCTCAGCACGAAAAATCGCTTCTAGAAATTAATTTAGAGCGCTCCAGGCATTAATATTTTAGTTTCAGTAATAAATTTGCTTTGGGTCGATCCCTAGACAGTATGCTTTATGTATGTAATGTGCTTTGCATTTTATAATGCTTTTCTGTTATGTTTGTATAGTCGTTTCAGGCTGTGGTTCTCGATCGAACGATTTTGATGGGAGAATGGGTATGCCGAAAGCATGAACGGGAAGTGGTTGGATCAGTAAAGAATGTTTCTGTAGCGACCGATGTTCTTCTACTTCCCCAAAAGGAGTGGGTTCTCTGTGGATTGGATGAAAAACGTCTCAGATTTACTAGGGTTTGGTCTTTCTTTATATTTATATATTTTTTGGAGTTTGCATTTTTTGTGCACTAATTTATATATATATATATATATATATATATATATATATATATATATATATATATATACGGTGTTTTTTTACGTCGAAACTTTTTGCGAACTTTTACGCAGTCCTCCAAAATTTTTTGCGGAACTTCGCAAAAAATTGCGAAATTCATATTTTTTAGTTTTGCAATGATAACTAATGAATTTTATTGATTATGTTGTATTTGAACGTATTTTTAACATTTAACGAATAGTATAACCAAGTTATATACAACTATTTTTCCAAAGTGTGTGTATGTATATACGTGTTTTTGACAAGAATATAAAGTTACAGGTGAAAACGCGGGGGGTCTGGGGGGGGGCCCCCCAGAAGCTGAGAAAATTTTGTAAAACTGTAAAAAGTCCTTAATAGAAACACTCAAAATTTTGATTTCGGCAGCCAGAAAAACCAAAGCTGCCACAGGGAAAAATTAGTATAAAATTTGGTTTGGGAACTTTTATATATATACATTTTAAAATTAAAAACAGATAGAAAGATTTCGGAAAAATAGTAAAAATAGAAAGAACAGAGCAATCATAATGAAGCACAACACCAAGATAAAAAACACGAATTTAAAAATGCGGGTCTGGGGGTGACAGCCTCCAGCAAAAACTAGATGTTTTCCGGAAAATTCAAGCTTGAAATTTTTTTCGAGCGATTTAGCCAAGATTTTGGGTTATTCTTGTGAACTTTGGTGTCCAAACAGCTTATGTACGTATGTATGTAAGTACGTATGTATATCCACGACTTTGTTCAACAAATGCATACTTCAGAGTGGTTATCATCTTACTAGAGTGGTTACTACGTTTAGGAAATTAGTTTATATATGCGAAAAGAATTTTATTGGATAAGCTTTCACTACAAAGTATTCTACACATCTCGGACAAGAGTCCTATCATAAGACTGAAAGGTGTCTACATTACAGAAATACGCGCCGAAGGCGCGAAAATTTTTTTGAAATTTTCTGCAAAAAGTACCGGAAACACGTGGATTTATTATCAGAAATAGCTGAAAATTTCTACTCGAGGCCAGAAATTTTTGCGGAACTTTACGCAGAGCTCCGAAAAAAGTTGTGGAATTTTCAAAAAAAGTGCGGAATTTCGCAGTTTTTTTCGCAAAAAAAACACAGTATATATATATATACGTACGTATATTCTGTAAGCGATGTTGTCTTTACACCGAGCCAGCCGTTTCCCAAGTTTACCCGTACGTAGTGCACGTTTTCGAGAATATGCCGGAAGATAAAAGCACGCGCAGTCTCTTTTAAAATGTTTATCCAAACAGAACATTTCTCAGATCACTTTGAGCTCTCATTTGATACCAAATTTGACCACTTTTGAAAATTTTAATGTTTGACCCAAAATCGCCTAAGTCCCCACCCCACCCCACCACAGCCCTCTACAGCCACTTTAGGTACGCACTTCTATGACAAAAGTTGCTCAGTTCGATGCGGGCTTTCATTTGGTACCAAATTTGACCACTTTTGAAAATTTTAATTTTTGACCCAAAATCGCCTAAGTGCCCACCCCACCCCATCACAGCACTCTACAGCCACGTTGAGTATGCAGTTCTATGACAAAAGTTGCTCAGCTCACTTAGGGCTTTCATTTGATACCAAGTTTGACCACCTTTGAAAAATTTTATTTTCGACCACTTGACCCTCCCACCCGACTGACCCTTCAAACGGCAAACTGGAACTAGGCCAGCAAAATAGGTACGTCGGACGGCAAAACTAATACCGGAAATGAGCTGGGCGCACCAGAAAACCCCTAAAGACCAAGTTTTGAACGGCTGTGTAAAGCCAAAGATGGACATATACGAAGCGGTTACCGACTTGACCCTCCCGACGGCAAAGTAGAACCAGCTCAGCTCAGCTCACTTAGGGCTTTCATTTGATACCAAATTTGACCACTTTTGAAAATTTTCGACCACCTGACCCCCACCCGACCGACCCTTTAAACGGCAAACTGGAACGACCGCAGCAAAATAGGTACGTCGGGCGGCAAAGCGGATACCGTGAATGATCTGGGAAAACTTGAAAACTCTATATATAGACAAAGTTTTGAGAGGACAAGCCTACTGTCGACCTCCAGGAAGCGGTTTCCGACTTGACGCAAAGTGGAACCAGCCACCCAGCAAGTTGGGTGGTTCTGACGGTAAAACGGACTGCGGGAATCGATTCTTCGTGCCAGAACACCATTGTATGGAAGATTTTAGCTTTCAAAGTTGAATAGATAGCGAGAAGTTTCGATTTTTGATTTTTCGAATTTTCGCCATTTTTGACGGACCACTGTGGTCGCTAGGGAAGAGATAAAGAAACGCAACCTGGACCGTTAGTTAGTTCAATATATTATGTAATTTGTGAATATAAAAAGAAATAAGCTACAGCCAGGGTTGGGATTCTCGGTCTCGCCCACCCAAAAGTCTCGGTCTCGGAGCGAGACCGGAAATTTTTTGAAAGCACCTAAGTTCAGCGAAAATTTGAAATTAATGTAACGAAAATTAACTAAATACTATAACTATGAACTATAAGTACTAAATACTATAACTAAAATACTGACCTTAAGCCTCAAAAACTGGTGGAAATTAAGTTTAAGCTGCTTAAAATTGCTGGTCTCGGTCTCGCCCAAAAGCCCAGACTTGACCAGTTTCGGTCTCGGTACCCTGGTCTCGGTCTCGGTGAAATCTCGGTCTCGCCCAACCCTGGCTACAGCTCGTAACGTTCGACCTGAGCGACGACCACAAAAACGGTCACTTTTCGCTCTGGGCCGACTTTGCGGCGGCGCTGTGGGGCAGCTGCGGCGCAAAAAAAGTTGCGATTCTTAAATTCTTCAGAGGGTACCTACTACTAAAGTCTATAGCCCTTTAAGTTGGCCCACCACTGCAGTTCACGTGAAAACGGCCAACATTATGTACAATACATCCATCAAATAAGGAGAAACCGAAAAAAGACATCGCCGCCATAACCGGTCCGCGGTGCAACTTTTTAACGGTAAGTGATACGGGGCTGAAACTTTCCAGACATACTAAACTCGATGTGCTATACAATCTGCGCTGCTTATTTTACACTGTCTTTAGCCACTTTTCACACACATTATAGGGGCTGCCGCGACCGCTATGATAAAACATTTGTTGCAGACCTGGACAGAAATTTTGCATTGTATTTCATGGGTTTTGTATTCGCCCCTTTATCCGTTTTGTATCATGCTGCTGGCTTTATAGGAATTCGATTCATCGAGTTCTGCCTGCTTGGTTTTATTGGGTAATTGGATAGGAAGCGTGGACTCAACCTTAGAAAATCTGATCATCCGGACGAAAGAAGGGCTGAGGTCTGACCCAGTATATACAATTATCTTTTTCTCTAGTGTATCTAAGTTTCTTACGAAATAGTATGTGAGCAGCGCCCATTGGCTCTCTCCTGTTCGGACTAAGGCTTCGGCCTTAGTGACTGCAGGCAGGCATTTTTCATTATTTCTTTATGATTAATGACTTGTATCCTTCGTGGATCCGCCTGCTGGCCAGCGTTTACTTCATTTTCTTGACGTAAATGCTGTTTGTATCTCTACGGAGATCCGCTGACCACTGCAGTCCTCTTCCTGTGCATAGCACAGTCAGAGAGGTTTTGATAAAAACTTCTCTGGCTATGTTGCAGCCCGGATAGAGCCGAGCTGGCCGTCCTCTTCTTGGACAACCAGGCAGGAGCTCCAGAGATTAGCGCTCACAGCGCCCATTGGCTCTCTCCTGTTCGGACTGAGGCTTCGGCCTTAGTGACTGCAGGCAGGCGTTTTTCATTATTTCTTTATGAGC
>JASAND010007368.1:0-19570 GCA_030248195.1 Trissonchulus latispiculum | reverse complement strand
CCCCAACCCAAATCCCCGTTACACCTATGGTACTAGCACGGGAAGTAGGGCACATTTCAATTTACCGGGGAGCATTTATTTATTTGTTTATCTATATTTATGTGTTTGGTTTTGTGTTACTTTTGTGTTATATACTTTCTTTTACAATGGTAATCTGGTGACAGGGTCTTAATTTAGTTTAGTGGTGGAGTCATAGTCAATCTACTTAAAAGGTAACCCTGGTAAAATTAGGTAACCTAGTCAAAAATTAGTTGCACGCCAACGGAAGTGCCTGAGCTTACAGCTCAGCACTGCCATTTGTCCCGACAGGAACAGAGTCACGGGCTGCTTTTTTTGTAAACCTTCAATCTTTCTATGGCAACCCATGAATTGGAAAGAAATCGTTTAGGGATAGTTGAGCCTGGTAGAGGGGTGACTTTAGCTGTAGATTTCCTGATTTCGGAGACGGTCCAAGGACCGAACCACTTAGGGGCTAGCTTGGAGGAGATGTTCCGTTGTATTATCTTTTGTGCCACCATTACTAAATCATTGAGGCTAACAGTTTCGTAGCTTCTTTTATCATGCTGTTTCTTTTGGGCCAAGTGGGCGTTTTCGATTTCTTGGCGCGCCTTTTCGTATGCTTCTTTAAGAGTTATCGCAAGCCATAAGGAATACTCCACTTCATCTTGATATATCGTTCGAGGAATAGATGCATCCGCTAGTTGTGGGGGTACACATTCCCTACCATACAGAAGATAAAACGGTGTAAACCGTGTAGATAGTTGTAGTGATGTTCGGTAAGCTAACAATGCCAAAGTTAGACATTCATCCCATGTGCGTTGTTGGCTGTCGGTGTAGGATGAGATTATGGTGCACAGCGTATTGTTCAACTTCTCTACTATCCCTTGCGTTTGTGGGTGATAGGCTACAGTAAATACCTTCTAAATACTAAAGTATGTGACACACCTCTTTGAGTAGAGAGCTCATATAATTGGAACCGCGATCAGATAGCAAACGACGAGGCGCACCGTGACGACATACGACCTCATTCACGAAGATTCTAGCAATGGTTTCCGTTGAGGTGTCACTCAGAGCGATCGCTTCGGGCCATTTCGTAAACGGACACATGAACACGATGATGTACTTGTTGCCATTGTAGATTTGGGATAAAGGACCAAGAATATCTGAGACCACAGTGTCAAATGGGTGAATTATCGGCGCAGTGTTTAATCGTGGATTTTGATATTGTTGTGGTCGTTTCCATGTCGCACACCTATGGCAGTATTCCTTGATATCCTTACCATTTTTGCCCAGAAGAGGTGTTGTTAAACTTTATCTCGTGTTTTCTCATATCCTTGGTGTCCTCCTATCGGTTCGTCATGCAACATTTTCAAGACATCCTCCCTATGTGCGGGTGCCACTACAATTTGCATGCTACTTCCCTTATCGTTTGGCAATTCGGCAAAGGACGTTTCCTTCCAGGTGGAACTGGTTTGAGAACTTCTTATGTAAGCTGCTGCTTTTGCTTCTTCTGGAAGCTGATTGTCTCTCAAGTATGTAATCATCATCATCTTTGTGTCCTCAACATCTGCCTGTCTTTCAATCAGTTCAGCCAGAGCAGGTTTTCTGACTTGTATAGGTAAACTTCCGTGATTCTAGTGAGTGCATCAACCTGCTTTTGACTGTGACCTGGTTTATGCTCGATTTTCATGTGATTTGCATGTTCTTGTAGGGTTAAGGCCCATCTTGCAAGTTTTCCCGAAGGCTCCTTCAGTTCTCGCAAGTATTTGAGTGCCTGGTGATCCGTCCTGACTCCTGACGGTAAAATGAGAGCCATACAGGTAGTGCCGAAACTGGTTTATAGCCCAGATGATAGCAAGTGTTCCTGTTCAGTAGTGGTACAGTATCTTTCCGACTTTCTGAGACTACGGCTTATGAAAGCCATCGGATGCTCAACGGTTTTACCATTAGTTTCGTCAAGGTAGGGTTGGCTAAGAGCAGCCCCTAATCCAGTAGTACTTGCGCGTGCGTCGGTGTAGAGAATGTAGCGTATAGTTGTATCTGGAGATTTTAGAGTTGGTGTTGTTGTGAGATTGCTTAATATGTGTAGGAATGCCTGCTCCCAATCTTCATACCATTTAAACTTCTAACCTTTTTGCGGGAGGATGTTGATTGGTGACACAATAGTTGAAAAATCGCGGACAAAACGTCGGTAGCACGAGGCGAAGCCGAGGAATTGTCGTACCTATATGGATAGATTGGGTCGTTTCCAGTTAGCTATGGCCGATAGCTTGTGTGGATCCGGTTGGATACCAGCTGCTGATATCAGGTGTCCCAAATATGACACTTCTTTTTGTGCAAAATGGCATTTTCGCATCTTTAGTTTTTACACTGTCATGGCGAAGTCGTTACAGGACTTGTTCAATATGTTGCAGGTGCTCTTCAAAGGTATTACTATATTTGAGAATATCGTCTAGATAGACCGTACCGTACACATGTTCCAAAGCAGGCCATACAGTGTGTGTTGCACATGTCCCTGGAATGTTGCCGGTGCATTGCACATTCCAAATGGCATTCTAGTGTACTCGTACAGGCCGGCGAACGTCGTAAATGCTGTTTTCTCTTGGTCTTCCTGGTGTACCTCTGTTTGATGGTATTCGGCCGCCAAATCGAGGCTAGTAAGGAATTTGGTGCCAGTAAAGGACTTCAATGTGTCTTCTTATGGACAGCTGGTTCGAGGACGACTTCATCATTAGGGCTTGGTGTCCACTTCCATTTATTCACTGAGCTGGGATTGGCTAGCTTTGCCCAGACAGTTTTACTGCTGCGAGGAGATAGTTTGATAGCATCATTCAAGTGTAATGTAGCCATTGTTGGTGCGGTTGGTGTAACTGTACTGCGCTTATCTTTTTCAATCTTCAATTCCTTTTTCCCAAACTTCAGCTTGTTAGTCCGGAAGTCAAAACCTAGTTGGCCCAGTTGTGACGGCACATCCATACCAAGGATGCATGGGTGAGGATTTTCATCATTTACATAGACTTCATGGTTGATTGTACGGTGACCTACCCGTAAAGGAAGTTTGGTGGCGCTAAGTAAGCTAAGCTGTGACCAGTAACTGCAGTTACCAGCATGGGCGTCGCTTTCAGACGAGCCTTCGGAACTACGTTAGGATGCACTAAGGTGATTAAAGAACCGGAGTCCACGTGGGCTGTTAGTTTTCCTGCCATTTACCTTGATTTTCACCAGGATTGGTGTGTGTCTCTGAGGATGATGAGAAATAGTAGTTGTTGTGGTGGACTGAGCCGTTGTCTCCAACATAGGTGCATCAGTGTCAGTGCTTTGCTCTTGGCTAGCTCCTTTTAGACAAGAAGGCCATGGAGTTCTAATGCGATCACTTAAGGTGCTGGTATCCTTTTGTGCAGTGCTTTTGTGGTGATTTTTCGAAACGCTATAACTTTAGCAATTTTTGGAGTTATAAAGAGCTTTATACATCGTTTTAAAGCTTATAATCTGTACATTAACATGAGCTTACGAAACTAGCAAAATTGGCAAGAAAATAGCAAAAAATGTCCGACATGCTTACATCTGACAGATTGAATATGGACCAAAATCTTTGAACATCGATTTCTTAAAACTGTAGAATCGGCCAAAATGTCTTCTTGTGCCATGGTATGAAGGACATGTGGGCCGAGATATTTTTTTGGATTTGGCTCAACAAGTCTCAGTACTCCAAAAAATCCGGCAAATGCGCGATGGCACGAAATTTCGCAATTTTCTATTCAGCTTTCTCACAACTGGAGATGTTTTAGCTCAAACCAAGAAAAATGTCCCTCCGCAAGAGGGCGAATTTTCATTCAGTCAAAAATCACGCGAATCGATTGGGTAGTTTTTGAGAAATCAATGTTCAAAGCAAAATAATCGCAATTTTGCCACAATGGTTTTTCTTCGAATTCTCTAGCTTAAAGCAACGAACTCCAGCGAATAGGTATTGATAAAAGGCGCAATTGGACGGTGTATCGATTGAGTATAGATAAGACGAAATTGACTGTAAGTGTCAGTAATTTTGAAAAAACTGATTTCTTCAAATATGGCCATTTTTTGACCCCAAAAATAGTTTTTGGCTATCCACTCGGCTGCCTTAACCACTCGAGGTAGCTCAAAAGTTGTAAAAGCAAGAATGTGTTCATTTTGGCGTCCTCTTTCCAGCCATAACAACCAATCCGGTGTAGAGACCATGTGCTGAGAGAATAAGGACAAAAACCAAAACTTTCTTATCTTTACACCTAAAAATCCGGGACTGGTCTCAGAATGTTCAAGAGCACGAAAATAATGTATTTGGAAAGTTTCAGCCACTTTCATAAAGAATTGAAGCTTGTAGGGTCGAATTTACACAAAGCGATACCAGCACCTTAAGCGGCGAAGGAGGCTAGTTACATTGTGTGTCGGTTCAGCAGCTTCGTCGTTACTGGTACTTGGCATTGCCACTCCCTCCACGGATAAATTCTTGGTTAGGATCTGCTGTAGGTTGCCATCTGGTGCGAGGTCTGCCGCAATTCCTTGATTTCCGGAATCAGATGCCTGCTAAATTAGGTATGTTGACAAATGGTAGTGTGAGGGATCCAGCTGGGATGCAGTAAAGAATGATAAAGCAGATAGTTACATACAAGCAAACAAGAAAGACCCAGACCTGCCTGTATCCAACATGTAGTCCTGGGGCCAGTTTCATAAAATGTTCTCGAGTTCTCGAGTCTACTAGCTAAACTACGCTGGAAGTTTTCGATATCCGCAAGTCGCATTGAAAGTCACGCTGAAAAAGTTCTCGAGTTCTCGAGTCAAGTTCTCTGGTCGATTTCGACCAGAGAAATTTATGGCAACTTGAGACCGCCTCGCGAAATTTTTGAAAATCTAAATTTGTAATTTTTTTCTTCCTGCGTCAATAATTTGCATGACTGGCTGAATAAATCAACATAAAATTTTCCGTAGATACTTCTACATATAATTTTAAATAGAGAAGAGGTTGTTGTTGCGGAAAACAGACTACTCGAGAACTTGAGAACTAGAGAACTGGAGACGGTTTTTTATGAAACTGGCCCCTGATAGGAAACCAAAAAGTATCCATTTTTCATGATGGTGTTGATCATTGCTCCGGCCGCTTCGTCAGTGGTTGAGGCCTTGCTGAGTCCGAGGTGGTTGAGGACCATTTCTTGTTTCCGCAGCCCCTAAGACATCATTCAGTGAAATGTGGTTACCATACATTAACACAGGGTCGGGTCCTGGGGGGGCTTGTCCCCAAACAAGTTTGAACGGGCTTGTACCTTGAACAAAAATTTTCAGGGGGGCTTGTACCTCAAGAGTATATTTGTAAAATTTTTAATTTTTAATTTAACGCTATTATTTTTATTATTACTATTATTAATTTTATTAAAATTCTTTCAAAATCTGCAAAACATTGTCCGTTTTTAGAAGAAATTTCAAGATTTTGTCCGATTTTCCCAAAAATTAAACATTTTAGCTAAAAAATTCCGGCGAAGCCGGTAATGTTTTGAAATTTTACTGTAAAAACTAATTTTAGTGGGTGGGGTATGGAATTTGGCCATTTGGGGGTATAGGTCTAGGTGTACCTTGAGAAAACGTTGGGGGAGGGGGTAACCGAAATTAGGGTGGGTGGGGTCAACCATTTTGAGGTGGGGGTGGGGTCCGGGAAAGTCGAATTTGGGGGGGGGGGGGGTAAAAATGTTTTGGTCAAAAATTCAGAAAAAATTCGCAAATTTGCTAAAAAAAGCGTTATTTCCAACTAAAAATCAACAATATTTCTACATTTTTGCTCATTTTTTCGAAAAAACTTGGATTTTTTGCAAAAATTTCGAATTTTCCCAAAACATTTCGAATTTTTATTAAGTTTGAGGCAAAATTTTCAAAATTTTGAGGGTGGGGTCTGGCAAATTTGGGCGGGTGGGGTGTGGGAACTGGCCATTTGGCATTTGGGGGTGGGGTCTGCCTCCAAAATTTTGAGGGTGGGACTTTTCCATTTGGGGGGAGGGGTTCCCCCCCACCCCCCCAGGTACACCTATGTTTGGGGGTGGGGTCCACACGAAGCCCATTTCTAGAAAACAATTAGAAATAAAATAATTTTTTCTGATTGTTTTCTAATTGTTTTCTACATTACGAAATTTTTTTCTAATTTTTTCAATTTTTTTCAAAATAATTTCCAAATTAGAAATCAATTAGAAAACAAAATCTATTTAATATCTAATTGTTTTCTGATTGTTTTTAAATGTTTTCCTGAGTAGAAAACAATTTGAAAAGAATTCAAATATTTTTCTAATTGTTTTCTAATTGATATCTAATTAGAAAAAATTGAAAATATGGAAATTTTTCCAATTGTTTTCTAATTGTTTTCTAACTCACAAAGTTAAGTACCATGAATATTTATTTTGTTTCACTGTTTGCTGTCTAATTGAGTTTTTCATGCAAGCCAAACCCGATTCTTATATTTAATTTGTCAAAAGTGCTTAGTATTGGTTTTAGCACAGTGAACTTCGAGAAAAGCTTGGACGTTCGGGTGGCTCAGGTTTTGCTTGGATGGGATCCTTGGGGTGGGTCCTCGTAAAAAATTTTGTCAACCATAATGCAGAAATTGCATTTTTAGTTTAAGTACGCTATGGATATATGTACTGCTCTTATGTATACATATTTAGACGTTTACTATGTTGCGAAAATTTGTTTTTACTGGGTAAATGTTTGTAGTTTTGTAATTTTAGCATGGTGTTTAACAAAATTATACGGGTAATTATTCAAAATTATCAGTCTGCGGGAAGGGGCCCCTTCCAAAGTTTAGATGCGGGTCGTAACCTTTGCCTGACGTTTATTGATTCCGTTTCTCAGGTTTTATTAAGCAAACATATATATAAAGTCGTGTAAATATTTTTTAAAAATAGAGTTGCAATATGCGTATATATATATATATATATATATATATATACAAGTAACAAAAATGCTCCGCACAAAAGGGGATAATATGTGTGTTGGGCCTATGTCTGTCGTTTAAATTCCGGTTGAGAAAGCAAGTATATAAATCCGACACAGCAAGTTTGGGTGGGTGGTTCTATGGCGAAAGTTGTTCAGTTCGATGAGGGCCTTCAGTTGACTCGAAATTTGACCACTTTTGAAAATTTTAATTTTTGACCCAAAACCGCCTAAGTCCCCACCCCACCACAGCCCTCTACAGCCACTTTAGGTACGCACTTCTATGACAAAACTTGCTCAGTTCGATGCGGGCTTTCATTTGGTACCAAATTTGACCACTTTTGAAAATTTTAATTTTTGACCCAAAATCGCCTAAGTCCCCACCCCACCCCACCACAGGCCTCTACAGCCACTTTGAGCATGCAATTCTATGACAAAAGTTGTTCAGCTCACTTAGGGCTTTCATTTGGTACCAAATTTGACCACTTTTGAAAATTTTAATTTTTGACCGAAAATCGCCTAAGTCCCCACCCCACCCCACCACAGCCCTCTACAGCCACTTTAGGTACGCACTTCTATGACAAAAGTTGTTCAGCTCACTTAGGGCTTTCATTTGGTACCAAATTTGACCACTTTTGAAAAATTTTATTTTTGACCACTTGACCGCCTACCCGATTTACCCTTCAAACGGCAAAGTGGAGCCAGTCCAGCAAAATGGGTGGGTCGGACGGCAAAACGGACTCCGGGAATCAGCTGGGCGCACCAGAAAACCTCTATGGACAAAGTTTTGAGAGGCTATGCACAGTCCTATATGGTGTTCTTGTAAGTCGGTACCGACTTGACCCTCCCGACAGCAAAGTGGAACCAGCCCAGCAAAATGGGTGGGTCGGACGGCAAAACGGACACCGGAAATGAGCTGGGCGCACCAGAAAACCCCTATGGACAAAGTTTTGAGAGGCTATGCACAGTCCTATATGGTGTTCTTGGAAGTCGGTACCGACTTGACCCTCCCAACAGCAAAGTGGAACCAGCCCAGCAATATGGGTGGGTCCGACGGCAAAACTGCTTACGGGAATCAATTCGCCGTGCCAGAAAACCTTTGTATGAAAGAATTGAGCTTTCTAAGTTGAATACACAGCGAGAAATTTCGATTTTTCATTTTTCGAATTTTCACCATTTTTGACCGGCCACAGTGGTCGCATGGGAAGTGATAGAGAAACGAGACTTAGCTATTTAGTTAGTTCAATATATGTAGTTTCTGAATATAAAAAGAAATCGGCTCCAGCTCTTAACGTTCGAGCTGCGCAGCGACCACAAAAATGGTCACTTTTCGCTCTGAGCCGACTTTGCGGCGCCGCTGCGGCGCTGTGGCGCACCTGCGGCGCAAAAAAAGTAGCGATTCTTAAATGGCGCATGGGGTACTACCAGACCCTATACCCCTTTAGGTCCGGCCTCCGCTGCAGATTACGTGAAAGAGGCGGAAAGTCAGGACAATACGACCATTAAATAGGAGAAACCGGAAAAAAAACATCGCCGCCATAACCGGTCCGGGGCGCAACTTTTTAACGGAAAGTGATACGGGGCTGAAACTTCGCACACATACTAAACTCGATGTGCTCTACAATTTGCGCATGAAATCTGCGCAGGATCTGCGCAGGATTTTGCGCAGCCTCTGCGCAGCTTATTTTACGGTGTCTCCAGGGAGTTTTGACACATATTATAGGGGTCGCTGCCGCGACCCCTATGATATATAGCGCGGCTGGAAATATCAGCCCAAAATTTCGAATTTTGGCTATATCTACCTTTTATAAATTTACCGATATATAAATATATTACGTATGAGTCCTTGCGAAAAGCTTTAAAATGAGCCATAAAACATCTCTCTAACAGTTATATACGGTTGGTGAGAAATTTTCGACCAAACCGATGGGAAAAAACCCAATGCGGGGAAAACCCATCCGAAATTTTTGCTGGAAACATGCCAGAACAGTTTTGACTATATATACCATTCGAAAGAGCGGGTCATTTTTAGTACATCTGCATCTAAAAATATCAATATTTTTGCAAAAATTCATGTCAAATTGACTTTTGAAAATTTTGTATGCTTATACAACACGTAAACATAGGAAAATGTTGGAAATTTTTGAAATTTTCTGATTTCAGCAGTTTAAGCGTCCTTTCACATTAAAGTCAAACCATACCTATTTTAGTTAAAAATTGCATACACCATCGTGAAGACATATCCTCTGTGAAACTGTAATTCGTTTTGGGCTATGTACCAGGGGCGGATCCAGGAGGGGGCGGGGGTCGGCCGCCCCCCGTCGCGATTCGAAGGTAGGAAAAATTAAGAAGAGAAAGAGGAAAAAGGGCAAAAAACCAAAAAATTTCGCGCCTTCGGCGCGAATTTTCTTATTTTTAACCACACATTTATTGCATTTGTGACGAAAAAGCTTAAAAACATCCGATTATTCGGGGAAAATAACCATTTTTGCCTAAAAATGTCAAGAATTTTAAAAAATTTGTTCAGTCCGATTTTATCCGAAGACCGAAGACCAAGATCCGAAGACCGATTTTATTGCAAACACAAAAAATTTCTTCAACTTCTGGGGGGCTCCGACCCCCAGACCCCCCGCTGAAAGACTTTTACCCCCCCCCCCCGTCACGAAATCCTGGATCCGCCAGTGCTATGTACATAGGTCTTTTCAGTAGTTCAGGGTTTACCCCCGAAAGTTGACCCTCTCCAACCCACATGTTGGGAGTTGGGACCAAAAATTCCAAACTTTTCAGTCCCCCAAAAATTTGCTGAGAGGCAGTGGGGCCTGCACTAACACACCCTCCAGGGTAGTTTTTCCCTCCGCGCGTGAAAACATTGGCTTCCGACCGAAATCAGTGGAAGGAGATCATATTCGATGCGATAGCTACCGCCCCCCCCCCCCGTCACGAAATCCTGGATCCGCCAGTGCTATGTACATAGGTCTTTTCAGTAGTTCAGGGTCGACCCCCGAAAGTTGACCCTCTCTAACCCACATGTTGGGAGTTGGGACCAAAAATTCCAAAATTTTCAGTCCCCCAAAAATTTGCTGAGAGGCAGTGGGACCTGCACTAACACACCCTCCAGGGTAGTTTTTCCCTCCGCGCGTGAAAACATTGGCTTCCGACCGAAATCAGTGGAAGGAGATCATATTCGATGCGATAGCTAACCGGAGGCCACTTATATATATCTTCGTGGCGAAGGTGACGGTGATCAAGCAAGCAAGCAAGCGTGTATGTTAATTAAATTAAGTAAATATGGCCCCATCACCTAATCGACGAATCCCAAACCCCACCCACCCAAATTTGCCTAGGCTTATTCTACGGGGGGGAGCGGGAGCGGGCACCCCCATAAACACCCTCCCCCCACAAAATCGTCCCCCCTTAAAAATCGCCCCCCCAAAAAAGTGGGTGCCCCTTTTGGTATATACCAAATTTTGCCCTGAAAAAGTCGCTCAGAGCGCCAAATTTTCAGAAATTTTCCGGCTTCGTCGGAGATTTTTACTCATTTTTTTGCCTTTTTAACACTGAATCTGGTTTTTTGCAATAAAAATCAACTTTTACAGTAATGCCAGAAAATAGCGCTATTTTTAGCATATTTTTAGAAAAATTTTCGCCCCCCAAAATTTTCTTGCCGCTCGGACTTTTGGGGGGGGGGCAAGAAAAAATGCCTGGAATAAGCCCAGTTTGCCAGACCCACCCTAAGAATTTCTGACGTTTCACTAAAAAATCTTGCAAATTTTCTTTAGCATCTTGCTTAAAATGAAGAATAAGAATAATCACTATTTTTAGGCTTTGGGCAGTTAATTAAAATAGCATTTTGTCTTAAAATTTTTAAAGAGAAATGTTTTATATATATATATACCTCCTCTCCCAAATTAGATTTTTTTTGACCAAATCCCAAACCATAAATTGTTAGTGGCATTAGTGGTGATAAGCAGCAGTGAGAATCAACATTAGAAATAATCTGGAAAACAATTAGAAAAATTTGCAAGCTACGGAGGGGGCGTTTCTGAAAACAATCAGAAATCATTAGAAACATTTTTGAAAACAATGGATATTATTTAGAAAACAATAAGAAAATGTTAACTTTTATTAGGAAATTAATTCGAAAGAAATAAGAAAATATTATGTAATCAATTAGAAATAATTCAGAAAACAATTAGAAAGTGGTGCCTGGTTAGAAAAAATTAACAGAAATTAATTAGAAAACCACAAGAAAACAATTAGAAGAATATATATAGAAAACTTTTTGAAACAATTTTGATAAACAATCAGAAAAGTTATAGAAAAAAATTAGAAACTTTTTTCCAATTGTTTTCTGGAAATGGGCTTCGTGTGGTCTGCCTCCAAAATTTCGAGGGTGTTGTCGGCACTTTTCCATTTGGGGGGAGGGGTCCCCCCCCCAGGTACACCTATGGGGCCCAACCCCAGTCCTCCCGGTGGAAGAGTATAATTCTCTTGGGCAGTATCACAAAAAATGTCATGAAGCCCTGTATACGCCAGTGCCTCTAATTGAAGTAAAACTTATTTCCATACCTTCATTCTTTTACTTATTAGTGTGCGTATATACCTCAAGATTTGTCTGCGAAAATTCCTACTTTTTATAAAATATTAATATTCCTACATTTTTCGTACTTTTTGATATTGGAGGGGTCGCCGACATAGATGTGTTAGGGGTGGGGGTGGGGCGGGGGGGGAGTCCCCGCACCAAAATAAATAATTTTGGCACCCCCCCCAGATTTTCAGATTTTTGCTACCCCCCCAGGTTTTTTTCACTAAAAAGTGGCCAAAAATGGCATAAAATCGAATATTTAGGGGGTCCCCCCACCCTTCGCCGGGAGCCCCCCAGATTTTTTGCCCAGCCACACCTATGGTCGCCGACCCTCCCCCTAAAATTTTTTCCACCCCCCCTCCCCTCCTTCGGCCGACCCCCCCCCCTAAAAATTTTCAAACCCCTACGAGAATTTTTGCCAAAAATTTAGCGAAAAATTGCTAAAATTCGCTTAATTACCTTAAAAATCGCTAAAAATAGGTGAAAATTGAGAAAATGTGTAAGTTTTTTAACGAAAAACCGATTTTTCGCCGACCCCCCTCAATAATTTTTCTTGCCCATCCAAAAAATCGACTTTTTTCAACCCCCTCCCCCTTTTTTGCCAGACCCCCTCCCTACTTTTTGAAACCCCTACCCCACTTTTTCCGCCTGCCACACCTGGACCAGAGATTAGTTCTCTCTGGGTAAGAGCGCTCACAGCGCCCATTGGCTCTCTCCTGTTCGGACTAAGGCTACGGCCTTAGTGACTGCAGGCAGGCGTTTTTCATTATTTCTTTATAAAACATATGCTAGATTTTCGAAATCAGGTGGACCAGGGTCATAGTTTCCTTGGAACGTTGGGTCTGGTGGGGGGTAAATCTTGGCCGACCTCCGAAATGTGATGGGGGTTACCCCCCCAACCCGCCCCCCCCCAGAATTCGGACCTCAGAAATTTCGAAAAATGGCCAAAAAATTGCAAAATTTTTTGTAATTTACCCTTTTTTCATCAAAAAAGGCTTGTTCTTAACGTTTTTGCAGCGTTTTAAAGCGATTTTAGGCCAAAATTTTAGAAAATTTTTTCAAAAAATGACCATTTTTCGACCAAGTTTAGCTAACTTTTTGGGTCCAAAAATCGGTGGGGGGGGGTTCTGGGGGGGAGCCAAAAGTTGGGGGAGGGTAAGTAAAAAAATCTGGGGGGTTAAATTTGGTCGAAAATTTTGGGGGGGGATACCACCCCACCCCTACCCACCAACCCCCCCTAAGGAAACTATGACCAGGGGCCGGGCCCGTTGCATAAAAGTGGTTAGTTGATTAGTGATTAGTGATTACTTGATTAGTGTAGCAGTAGCAGTTTTTCGAGGATAATCAAAGCTACGAATGAGCTACGATAACAATTTATATGTCATTTGAAAGCGCTTTCAGCGTTAAAAAGCCTAAATTAAATTACAACTTAAATTGGATTGATGCCGGCGAAAAGAGTAAAGAAATTTCGATTGAGTTCAAACTTTCCCTTTGACTGAACGAGTCAGTGCTGATAAATTAAATACTTCATCAGTTCTGAATAAATCGCTTCCACAGCTACAATATGGTACCAAAAACACCAAAAATGGTGCACTGCAGGAGTTTTGCTCGAAAAAGGTAAAGGTAAGGTAAAGTGACCCCTGGAGAGAACTCCAACCTACAGAAGGTTATGGGGTGCCGGTGCTTATCTCCGGATTCACAGCCCGAAACCAGGAGCGACAATTCTAATGTTGACTACATCTGTGGAAGGGGGGCCAGCCCTTCATCCAAGGTTTATTATTTAGGCCATAGCTAAGGCCATGGCCTAAATTTTAGAGCTGATGGCCTAAAGAATTGTGGCCGTTGAGGTCATCTGGCCTATATTTTTCGACAAGAATTCAGTCAAGTTTTATTGATTTTTAAGCGAAAATATATAAATATACGTAGTAGTAGTTTTTACTTCCCAAAAATTCTTGGACTGTGCCAGCTACGTGCGTACCATGTTCTCTATTTGTACTTAATAACCATTTAAGTTTTGATTTCGTCACAATAATACAACAACCGCGCACAACCAAAAAATGAGCACAATTAAGTGGCCTAAATTTTTTGGGAGATGGCTTAAAAAATTTTGGAGGTTGAGGCCATTGCCTAAAGTTCGGAAACGAAATAAAAACCCTGCCTTCATCAGGCATTACGCCATAACACAGACTCCTGTTACCTTCCCACCGCAGTGGTACCCATTTACCGACCAGTTAAGGATAGACAGCTGGGTTGGCTGGAGCCCACGGCGAACCGATATGTGCTTAGTCCCTTAAGCCTTGTGGCAGCGGGGGTTCGAACCTAGGACCGTAAGATCTTTAGTCGAACACCTTACCACTCGGCCATTGCTCGAAAAACCGCTGCACTAATCACTAATCGGGTAATCACTTTTATGCAACGGGCCCCAGGGCGGGAGTCCAAAACGCATTTTTATTTGCGGACTCAGGACGACGAGACGAGTCGATTGTTAATAAAATGATACATCTTAATTTTGGTCGGCGACCTTTTTTATCATTAGGTGTTAAACGGCTTTATGCCTAAGCCTCAGCCTAAGCAACCCTGACACTAAGACTAATACTAAGCCTCAGCCAGGTCTTAAACATAGGGTCTGATCACTGAATCCCATAGTCGTGTTTTGATTGCCACCATTGGAGATCCCTCCGGGTCCATGTAACCCGGTTTTCGCACTGGAAGAACTTTTCTGGGTAAAATCGTTGTAAATTGCTGCGCAAGGTACAACGATTTTACCATGAATTTACCACGGATTTTTAATGAAATTTAAATATTTTTTAATGGGTTTACAATGATTATATCCGATTTTACCATAAGATTTCAATGAATTTACAATGGTTCTACATCGGTTTTAATGCGTATTTACAATAATTTTACCTAGTTGTAAAATTGTTGTAAATCTGTTGTAATCGCTGTAAATGCAATTGGATCAATTTACAATGTTTTTACAACTTTTACAACGAATTTACAACGTCTTTATAACGATTTTACCATGTGGTATATTTGTTGTAAAATCGTGGTAAATGTTTACAACGTTTTTACAATGCTCCAAAAGTCCAAAATAAGTTTTAGCAATTTTATAACATATATAAAACGTTGTAAAATTGTTGTAAAATCGATGTGAAAACGTTGTAAGCATTTACTTGTACGTATGAGCCGATTTCAGGTAGGTTCAACCATAACTTGGACAACCTTCAAATAACGATTTGGCTCAAACTTGCAGGTCTTATAGCGACCCAGCGTAGAAGGAAAACATCAATATTAGAGCTCAACTCCTTTTACTCAACAAGTTATTATAGGGGGGCGCGAGAGCGATCCCCTATAATATGGGTGTAAAAGTCGCTGCGCGGCCTTTTGAGACTCGTTCGAGCACCGTGCCAGCTCAATACTGAACGAAACTCGGCAAGTTTGGTATGGTTGGAATCTACACAACGAGTATATACCTGGGTTTATTTTAGGCAAAAATAAGTGGAGTTGGGGTGAGTGGGGGGGACGCCACTGGCGGATCCAGGATTTCGTGACGGGGGGGGGCGGCAAAATTTTTCGAGCGGGGGGTCTGGGGGGCGGAGCCCCAGAAGTTGAAGAAATTTTTTGTTTTTGCAATAAAATCGGTACTCGGATCTTTAATTCTTTTTATACTGAAGAACTGAACAAATTTTTTAAAATTCTTGACATTTTTAGGCAAAAATGGTAATTTTCTCCGAAAAATCGGATGCATTTCAAGCTTTTTCTTCACAAATGCAATAAATATGCTGTTAAAACGTAGAAAAGTCGCGCCGAAGGCGCGAAATTTTTTGGTTTTTTGCTCTTTTTCCTCTTTCTCTCCTTAATTTTTCCTACCTTCGAATCGCGGCCCCCCCGCCCCCCCCCCTGGATCCGCCCCTGGGGGACGCTCCCCACACTAGTGGGGGGAGGTAGAAAAGTGGTGGGGGATAAAATGGACCAAAAGTGCTGTATAAATAGACTGTTTTCCACATACACTGCTATAAGTATGCATAAAAGTGCTCGAAAATCAAGTTTTAGCACCAAAAAACGCAATTTTTGATCAAAAATTTCCGGCAAGGCCGGAAAAAATTTCAAAATTTTTACAAAAAATCCTAAAAATTTGGCTATTTCTGGGCACCTAAGGGTGAGTGGGGGGGAAGCCCAAAAAAGTGGAGGTGGGGCCGAGTGGGGAGGAACCCTAAAAGTGGGGGGTTGGCGCCCACCCCCGCCCCCCCTCATTAAAATAAACCCAGTATACAACACGTTGCAAGAAAGTTTTGGTAAAAATTTCCAACTTTGAAAATTTTCGCTTCCGGACAAGTTGGGTCCGTTTGTTTTGTTTTTTCTGTGTATGGTCTCATGTGCCCCGCGCGTATTTTTTTGCTGCCCGGCCCGGCATGCCGCCTGTGCGGCCGGTCAAAAGTGGCCTGACGGCGGTTTTTGGCCAAAAAACGGCCATTTGTGTTTTTTACGCTAAAATAGCAAAAATTAAGTCAATCTTTTGGAAATTTAGGGTAAAATGGTAAAATTTGGGAATTTTTGGGGTTATGGGGGGGGCTTTTCATGGGGGGGGCTCCTCGAATGGGGGGGAGGTCGCCGAATGGGGGGCGCGGCCCCCCCACCCCCTCCCCACTAGGGATAAGCCAAGAAGCCCCCCAAGAAAAAATGCCTAGAATAAGCCCAGATTTTGTGTAACGGCTACAGGGCTCAGGGAACAAGCTAGAGAGACGCGGCTTTTTGCATAAGAAACTTTGGGATAGGTAGCGTGTCATAGCCGAGGCGATTTTCGATATCTGTCCGGGATCGTTAAGTCCCAACGCCACAGAAAATAGCCAAAAATTGGAATAAATATGCTGTTTTGTGCCATCTAGTGGGACGCATATTAGGGTTATCGGGGTCGCTGAACACGATGAGTCGAGTCGTAGCGCTGCGCGGTGCTGCTACTTGTGCTATATGCATGCAGCTGTATGTTATGTGTTATGTTATGTTGTGTTATGTTATGCATGTGCTGTATGTTATGCAGCAACCATAGCACGCTGTCTGTAGATTTACTGTAAACGGCTAAACATATGCAACTTGGTGATAATTGTGTCTCTCGTAAGGGGGCTCGGTAGCTTTGTTAGTTGGTGCACTCTCCAGCTTCCACCGTGCTGTACGTGCTGTCCCAAACACAGGACCGTCGATAACACGTTATTAAATCAGCAATGGTATTTGAAATTCGGCATACAGATCTGGGCTTATTCTAGGGAATTTTTCTTGGGGGGCCCTCGGGGGGCGAGTCATTCTTGGGGGGGGGGCGAAAATTTTTCTAAAAACATGCTAAAAATAACGCTGTTTTTATAGTAATCCCCAAAAAAGTTCATTTTTAGTGCAAAAATAGCGCAAATTTTTGAAAATTTGGCCTGAGCGATTTTTTCAGGGCAAAAGTTGGTACCAAAAGGGGCACCCACTTTTTTTGGGGGGGGGAAGGGTGTTTATGGGGAGGGCCCACCCCCCCCCCCCACTAGAATAAGCCCAGAAGCAGATAGTTTAGGACATGACAAACTATTACAGATACGTTTTGTATACTTATTACGATGTTACTATGTATATATATGGTTGGGCTGCAGTAGAGTGCTGCAGAAGTACAGCACGGCTTATAACTAACTACAGATAACTTGCATTTGCCTGAAATTCTGCAGGAAACTGCGGAATAGCATTAGAAATTGTGCCGTCTAAGTCTCCTTCTTTGGCATTGACGTTTGCGTCTGGTGGCGCTGCAGTAGAGTGCTGCTGAACTACAGCACGGCCTATAACTAGCAATAGACCAACAGCAATCGCCTGAAATTCTGCAGGCAACTGCGGAAAAGCATTAGAAATTGTGCCGTGTAAGTCTGCTTCTTTGGACATTGACGTTTGCGTTTGGTTTGCGCTGCAGTAGAGTGCTGCTGAAGACACACCACGGCAAATAATGAAAATTAGCGAAAACACAAGCTTGTCGTATTTGCAAATTTCGCCAACGAAAGCACAAATTTGTGTTTTCGCTAACGAAAACACAAATGGTTCTCACTCTAAGGCTCCAACTAAAGTGTAGTAAAGTGCACGTAAACACGCATATGTGGAAACGTTCACTGTGCAAAGTATTCATGTGCAGGAGTTTTAAAATCCAACATGTGCATACTTACTCACATACAAATCGACCAATTACACCACCACTCTAATACTTTACTTATACATACAATACTGCTATAACTACGTAATACTACTGCTACTACGTTAAACTGTAGTTATTTTTCTGTTATTTTCAAATCAGAAGGAATTTTACGCAATTTCAAAGTCAGTCAATGCAAAATACTGGCAGAAAGCTATAGCAAGCTTGACAAAAGAAATCAAAATTCGGTTTTTTGGCTGGAACTTTCGCAACACTAAACCAAATCGATTACTTTGAGGACCCATGGATAGGTCTTGGGCTAAGCTTTAAAACCAACCCAGTTTTGTTGCTCTACGACCTACCAGTAATTTGCAGTAGACGAAAATGTGTGATTTTTTGTTAAAGGTTTAACAAAAAAATCGGTGGCGGATCGGATCCCAGAGAGCAGCTGTCAATTTTTTTCATCAGTTTTGGATAGAGCACGCTAAATAACGCATTTAGAACCCAAAACTGCTACGTAACCTAGTGCTCCAACTAAGGCAACTGACCCCGCTGAAGTCTCTAAAGTGCCGTTTTAAAGGCTATAGCAAGGTTCACAAAAAAAAATCAAAAATCGAATTTTTGCTGGCAATTTCGCAAATGAAGTCCGATCGAAAAACTTTTGGTACGTATGGAACGGTAGTGACCCCCTCTACATATGGTGCAAATTTCATGCCGGTAGCCCTCGTGTGGCGTGAGTAATAAAAAATTTTTGTGATTTTTTTTTTGTGAACGAATTCACAAAAAAAAAATCACTCGTTCACAAAAAAAAATCACCACCGGATCTGATCTCAGGATATAGCTAGGAAATTTTTCTTTTCATGCATAAATAGAGCATAGTCCATAGTGTTATTACGTAAAAAAATTTGGACCCCCAAGTTTTTTTTGAACAGGCTGAACTTCGAATTATGGTTCTCGGCCCCCGGGTCCAAAGTGGCTACCCAGACCAATGTGCTTGACCTTTATTATTGATACCAGGAAGCTAGGAGTCCACTTATTTTGTGTTCTATTGCTCTAGTAAGCACAGAACAAACAATTTGGCGGAGTAATTTCGTATCTGGAATGGTCACGTGACTTGGCCTAGGGTCACGTGACCTGGTCAGGGTCATGTGACTGACGAAAAATTTTATTTCAAAGTCCCAGAAGCTTCGCCTATATAGGTTTTTCGGTGCGTAGAATTCAAATTTGGCATTAGTTTTTAGGTAGCCTTTGCCCAGATAGGTGATCCTGACCACCCCCTGGGTCCGGAGGGTCCGGGCCGGGTCCATCGGCCGGACCGTCTGTCAGAAGGGGGTTGAGGTACCTAAAACATGCTCTATATAGGTTTTCCGGGTGGCTGAGCTCGAATTTGGCATTAGTTTTACCCTAGCGGTTGCCCCAGAGGCATTTTATAAAAAGTTGATAGTGATTTTTCTTTTGTGAACTTGTTCACAAAAAAAAAATCACCCACCGGTGGCGAACCCAGAGGACCTGGCAGGGAATCCAATATATGGTTGGATAGCCTAGAGTTAGGACATGTCACATGCGTAATATGGGGTACCTGCGCAAAGTCCATAGTGAGTACCAGCAAAAATTTCAATTTTGGTCCGGAGTTGTCCGAGGGTCCGATTTTGGGTGGGTCGACTATTTTGGGCACCCTAGTCGGAGGAGTTGAGCCTCGGCAGCCAAACTTACATATGTTGGGGTTGGGACTTGTGGCTATTACCATGCAAAAAATTTTCCGGCTGCGGCTTGTTGTTAGCCGTCTAGGTGGGTGATTTTTTTTTTGTGAATTTTCGGGGTGATTTTTTTTTGTGAACCTTGCTATAAAACGTTGTTTTTTCGTGTTTGTGAGTGATTATAACCTATTTCCAGAC
>JASAND010007366.1:0-43726 GCA_030248195.1 Trissonchulus latispiculum | reverse complement strand
ATTAAATCAAGATTTTCTAGAAAAATTCAAGTTTCCTCCATCTTCTCTGAAAAGTCTATGTCTCCCTGACAAAGCGGAAATTATGGAGAGACTAGACTGGTTATTTATAGAACCCGATTTAGTTATGCTACAGACTCAGTATAGGAACAGTCTGCATGTAGCTGGAAGCTTTTGCGTCCGTTTGCAATAAAATCAGTGTCTCTTTCTACTTTTAGACTAGGTATAATCTTGCCGATTGGTACATTTAACAAGAGTGCATAATACATAAGAGTATGACAAGCGTCACTTCATGTATATGTTACGTAACACATCCTCTGCACGTTAGCGGAGCGGCTGCCCTCCCTCGAAGTGACTAGCGATGTTAGAGCACTATAGGCTTGTGAAAACTAAACTGATGCTCAAAGCAACACAAATTACACACACACACACTGTTTGTGTTTTCGAGCTATATCACTTAACCATACAGCGAGAGAGCATGTCCCCCTCCCCACTTTGACTGGGTTGCCAATTTGTGGGGAGGGGACACTATGCTCCAAACCACTAGGAAAAGGACGATGACTAACTTTTCCTTTTGTTATCTACTTACGACCGACAGAGCCACGAGTCAAAATATCCACGAGCCCACAGGGATACAAGTTATTCTTCTAGTTATTTAGAAAGTATATATATATGTCCGAAAATGTAACCATCCCTAATGTTTGCTGGCATGATCAAACATTTTGCAGTCGGGAAGGTCCGGAGGTACATTGTGGATCCCCAACATAGGTGTGCACTCCAGACCAGGAGGTGAAGTTTATGACAGCGTCCGCAAGGCCCCCGGAAAACTCGGGTTTTCGGATTTTTGACCAAAATTCGTCCAACTAAACCACAGCTGTTTGTTGCAGTGAAAGATTGACTAGATAATGCCTAGACCAGCTTATTTATGTCA
Source organism: Trissonchulus latispiculum (assembly GCA_030248195.1). Taxonomy (NCBI): domain Eukaryota; kingdom Metazoa; phylum Nematoda; class Enoplea; order Enoplida; family Ironidae; genus Trissonchulus; species Trissonchulus latispiculum. Next base: position 42,798 of record JASAND010007366.1, on the reverse strand, counting down.
TTTGCTCGTTCAAAAAATTTAAATTTTCGGGTAATATTCAATTAACTGAGCTGCAATCGTAACTAACTATGTAAGCAAAACCGTATCGGCACATACCAGGTCTAAGCACGATGACATAGATATATACTATATACAATTCAAAAATTGTTAAGAACAGATCTCTTAAATCTCGAATAGCACCATTCACAGCTTTCAGCCTCAAGGCTGGTTGAAATTAAATATTTCCTGCAACAGTAGGATTGTGTCAGTGGATTATGTAATCTAGATTTCTAGTAAAACACTTCCTACGCCGGAAGAAAAATAATACGGTGATTTCAGACGTATTGAATACTCTGGGCTAAACTAAGCTTAGCTATCGTTAATATCGATATGAATGCCTTAATTCTAAGCTTAGGCTGAACTAGCGAAAAGTTGAATTGAAAAACAGACTTCAGATTCGTGTTCTCCTAGCACAGAACAACTCTATATACAACTTTCCAGCAAAATCGAAGACAAGAAGTTTTTCCCTTGGTCCCCCCTTGCAAATTGAAAAAAATAATTGAATTTCGCGAAATCGAAACATTTTGAGATATTTGAATTCAGCGCGGTCGAAAACATACACATATCCCATTTTAGCCCAGTTGGTCAGGTTTCAAGACATTTCAGTGATGCGGGTAGGTAATCGAGACAAGACCCAAAATATGATTATTCAAATATTTTTACAGGTACATACATGAATTTTTTAGTCTAAGTTGACCGGGTTCAGTAGTATCAAGGAGGAGTTAACAGAGTTATTGCTGAGGAATTAAAGTGATTAAGTTTGGCTCTATTCTAATCTTTTCCGAGACTTTACGCGAAATTAGTTAATCGGAGTTAAACGGATGTAGTATAATTCGCTCCTTTTCATGAAAAGGTGAAAGTCAAGCTTGAGTGGAATTAGACGAGTTAAAAGAGTTAATTTTATTCTATAATTTTATTCTATTCTACGTCAAGAAAATGAAGTAAACGCTGGCCAGCAGGCGGATCCACGAAGGATACAAGGCATTAATGCTGATTGCCCATGAATGCCCATTGGCTCTCTCCTGTTCGGACTAAGGCTACGGCCTTAGTGACTGCAGGCAGGCGATTTTCATTATTTATTCTATTCTACGCTACTCTGACGAGTAATGCGTCTGGAAGGTTCGTTATCCCTCTGCGTGAAGAGTAAACTTGCAGGATCTTCAAAGATGTTACCGGCTGATCCCGGAAACCTCAGCATTAAACACAAGACCTTTTCAGAAGCTGTGAGAGCTAGTTTCTGCAAGTAAAGAGTTACCTAGATAACTAATTAGGATAAGAGGACTATATACTTCTGGAAGGGGGTGGGTTTTTGATGAGTTTATTGAGACTTTTCCTGACAAAGTTAATTTGGGAACAGAAAGTATAATTAATTGACTGGTAGTCCCTAAGTGTCCACGAAAGGGTACAAGATGAACTGGTGTAGAAATTTATTTGTTAAACGATCATGATGAAAGATAATTTTAGAGGGACTTAGAATACAGAATAAATATCCTTTATATTAAAAATTTAACTTGACCCTTGTAATGAAACAGTTAAAAGAGGCAAGTCAAGCTTTGGTAGGGATAAACGAGTTAATAGAGTTAATTTTAACTCTACTCTTAATCTTGGAAAAGCCATGCTGTGCATCTGACAGGTCAAAGTGTGTAACTTCGGAATATGACCCTTACTTACTGGGAAATTCTTATAGAAGTTGTTGATGCAAAAATCCAAAAACAGAATTCTGAAGCGAGCAAAGTTTTCAATATTTCAAAATAGGTACGCTTAAGCCGGGTTCACACTAGGCAATAATTGCCGGCAATGTGATTGCCAGCAATATGATTGCCAACAAATTGCCCATTTATTGCTAGTGTGAACAGTGTAAAGATTGCCAGCAATATTGCTGTCAATCGGCAATCTCAGCTAGGAGAGTGAGCAAGCTCTGTGGCAATTAAACACGTAAATATAGCAGCGTACAGATTGGCGCTGGACTAAAATTTTGAATTTCCCGCTATATTGCCGGCAATCTTGGTGATGCAGTGTGAACGGGTGCATTGCTAGGAATATTGCCATTGTCCCTAAATTGCTGGCAAGTAGATTGCCTGCATATTGCCTAGTGTGAACCGGGCTTTATCCATCGGTTTGTAAAGCCTGGAGCAGCAATTTGATGGAAAGCAGCAATACTGTGCTGTGCTAAAGCTGTGAAACCAAATTTGAAACCAAAAAGGTGTCGGGTTATGCTAGGCGTCAGCGAAACTAGATTTCATGGTGGTATGAAAACCGCTAAATTAAATGCAGCTTATACGTTTTTGCTGATTTGCTCAAAAAATTCGTTTGCAGGAAATTGCAAGCGATTATCAAGCACACAACTCTAATAGGAATGTTTTTCACTTTTGCGTCAGTTTTTAGCCTGCATTCACGCGTCCATAGACTGCAAGTAGAAATTAACCGCAAATTTCGCCAATTTTGCTTGCATCCTGTGGAATATCATTATAGCCAAAAATCACTGCGAAAGTTGTTAGTGAAATTCTAATTGGAAAAACTGATCTTATGAAAAAAGCGGAAGTAAAAATTGGAGATTTTGCTTTTTACCTAAGTCGTATGAAGTATGTACCTCGTGATTCAGACACAACTAAAATGTTGTACATAATAAATAAGAGTTTGACAGCTGACAGACTTTCTATTAGCAGCTTGTTCATGATGTAAGGACACTGAAAAGTGACCCCGTCCCCCTATGTTAGGGAAGCGGGCATAGGAAAAAATGATACCTAAGCCAGATATAATCGTTTAGCTGATGCCCAGTCGTATAGTGGTTAGCATGTCTGACTTTGAAGCAGAAGGGCCGTGGTTCCATCTCCGGCAAGGCCAATTCTTTACTTTCCAACCTGACGGCAAAGCTGAACCTCCCTCGTACCCTTTCCCACCCACAGCCTGACGCCTCCCATCTTGTGCCTCCTCTTTTATCTTTCAGCTGTCACACTCTTATGTATTATGTCTCTTGCTACAACTTTGGCCTTTGGTTTACTTCACTCCACGACAGATCTCTGATTGAGAGTTGTGTCGTCCTGTTTCGCCAGTGATTAAGAATTAATTAATTCGAAAGAACTTAACAGCATTAAGTTACTCGTCACATTAAGTGACTGTTTGTTCTAATTCTAATTCTAATTTTCAAAAATCCTCTATATGTAAATTCTCGTAATTTTTAGCTAATTTCGAGATCAGCCCAACTCAGTTGCTGTGGCTCAGTTGGTAGAGCGTCGGCGCGTTAAGCAGAAGACTGCAGGTTCGAGTCCTTCCCAGAGGACAGAAGCTTTCAATCCTCATTTCAACCATTCACAAAAGACATGGATAGGGGGGTATTTAGAGCCAACAAAAGTGCAGACATTTGGACTCAGTGAGCCACTTGTCAAATTCCAGAAACCTGGAAAAAGAAAAGGGGGAAGACGGATTAGTAGAAAAGAAATCGGAAGGATTTTGTCAATCTAGAAGACCCTTAGAGTTAATTGGATAGACTTCCTAAGGGATAAATAATTGAGATTCCCCCCTCTCCTCCTGTCCCCATTGAAGACTTCTGCTTTTGTCGTTTTTCCCTCGTCATTACAACAGGGGGCAGAAGAAAAAGGATAAACCCAAAGAAAAGGTGATAGGGAAAAGTCGAAAAAATTGCAGAAAACTGACGTGACTGACAGATTTTGGGCGAGATTAAATCCAATTTAAGTGAAAGCTTGAGCTTTGGCTCGGTTTTGAGGACCACAGAATGGATTTCTAGATTAAAAATCAAATCAGCTGTATTTTCCCTGCAAATTTCCTGAAAAAACTGGAAGTCAAAAAAGAATTTCATAAAATTGATCACCCTGATTGGGTAAAACTAACTGTAGCTGGTTATCTACTTAATCCTTTAAGAAATCTTGTTAACACCCTTAACTTTAATTGAGACTACTACGTATATACCTTTGCAACATTCGCAAAACTTGCACTGTTGCACGCCTCAGTGTGTTGCAACTTTAAATCAAAATTTTAAATAAAACGAAATTTAAATTAAATAATTAATTGCTACCAAAGCCATATAAAGATTATCACCCCAAATTTGAAGCCTCCGTCCTTGTTTTCTTTCCCAAACTGCTCTAATAATAAAGCTAAGAATTTAGCAGCAGTAGAAATTTCAAAAACTTTCTTTGAAGCGGGGTTCGAACTCACAACGTTCTACCACTCAGCCGCAGAAGTGAACTAATAAACGGATTGAAATACAAGTTTTAATTTGTAATTCTAAAGCAGTTAGCCTGGCCAAGAAATTAACGAATGGAGAATGCTAATTTTTTGGTGAGGGCTCGACACCGTTTAGGCTCCTCGTGAGGCCTGTCAGGTGTTTTTCTCCGCAGACCGCAAACGGACAAGAGGCGGAGAGACGAAGACTAAGGATAGAAGACATAGTCCCCAAGCCAAGCCGGCGTACGGTTATTACAGTCTCGCCCAAGGCAACCAGCGTTGTTGTATCCAATACAAGTTGCCCCCCGCATACCTGTAGAGACTTAGGTTGGCTGAAATCTATGAAGTGCCTACTTGGAAGGCAGTTGGTATAAAAACCACTGGCTGCAGAATAGGGTCAGAAGGGTGGTCAAGTCTCAGATAGGAAGGGAAGGAAATGTCCGCTGCTGTCAGAAAATTTGTTTTAGAAGGCATATGTATTTGAGAAATTAAGAAATTGGTTTCAAACCTGCTTCTGACCCGGCCGGCCGGATTGGCGGCATAATAGAGGAAATAAAACAGAATTTGTGTCCATTGGCACAGAGGGACCTTTTTCACCCGCCATGTCCATTACCTGCTCTCAACCAAGTATTGCAATATTGTCCTAAACTGCTGACAATATCTGCAGCAGAAACCTGGCGACAAGCCTCTACCGGTCAGCAAAATATGCATCTCAACTTAACCAGAATGCTAATTTGTAGCCTCAGCAAAAATGCGTACTACCACAAGATTAGCAGGAGCTCAGGGCTTTTTCTAAGCCTTTTTTGGACAAATTAGCAATTCATGAATTTGGAGACATCATTTTCAGAGGGCAAATTCAGAAATTGTCTGTCCTAAACAATTGGCCTAATCCATCAATGCGTAGTTGGACTGAAATTCTTGAATGGACAAAGAAATTTGGAAGTGAAATTTTGGGTAGGGGGTTCCCCCCCCCGGGGTACAGCCTCTATAAGCTCGTTAGTCTTACAGTTGAACAAGTTGAACACAGAAAATGTATCTACTCAAAGTAGCGCTGTCTTTGAAATTCAACATGAGATGAGTTTTTAAGGAATTAAAGCACATGTAGAGTTAGGGAAAGAAGTATTAATAATGTATTTATTGATAATTATGAAATAAAAGCTGTGTAGTAATATTAATGTTTATGTTCACACTAATTCGTCATAACTATCCTAGAGACAGTAGTTTATGCATAAGTACAGAAACAGAAACGGAAAATATTTGGTTATTAAAAAATTTTAAAGCTACCAAATTAAAAATACTAAAAATTGTTGAAATAACGGAAGCTATAAGCAAGTTTTCAATTTTCTAATACTTCGCGAAATATAAGAAATACAGTTTATAGAAGTACAAATGATAAGTCCAATGGTAGTTGGGTAACATCATAAAAATTCAAAGCGTGATCACAATTTGAAATATGTATAGTACACAGACATGCTAAACCCCAATTAGGAATTTTAATTTTTTAATTATTTTAATTTTAGTTTGAAATTTAATTTTAGTAGGAATTTTAAATGATGTTAACTTTCACAATTCTAGCCTACGGAGGGAATCGTCTCGGATTCGAATCGCAGTAGAGAAAATCTGCAAAAAATGCGTTAAGTAGGAAGTGCAAATGACACATTACCAAAATTCAGGATTTCCGCTCAGAATCACATTTTGACGCAGTAAAAGATTTGCCTAACTTATACATGGATCATTCTAACATACACCTATCAAAAACTGGGTGCTTTTTCAGTGCGCATGCTAATCTAGATTTTTGCTCAAACAAATGAGTCTATTTGATGGGAATTTTGAGGACGAAAATGCTAACGAAGAGTTGTCATGGAGATCAGATTTTGTAGATCTGAAATTGAAATTTACTTCTGAACAGGTTGCTGTCGTCTTCCTAATATGAACGCGGTTCCCTACTGACGGCAGGAAATCCAAGAAGAAGCGACGCTAAATGGGATCAAAAGTTGAGTTACTGTTTAACAGACAAAGAAATGTGTGAAAGGTTGAAATCAGGATTGAGAGATCAGCAAGAAAATGATCAAACACAACACATAGAATAGAGTGAGTGAAATTTCCCGCTTAGTAGGTCTATAAGATGTTGTTGTTGATACACCACAATATTGTACGTTGTGTTTTAAAACATGGTCTTTTTACAAAATACAACGTCAAACTTGCTATTTTGTAAAGCAAAAGTTTATGACACAACAACTTGTCCTGTATTGCAACTGGAATCAAAAGGAAGCACTTGCGTAGCATGATCTCTTTTTATGGAACAACTGGAAGTTCTGATATAATTTTACAATTAACAACAGCATCTACGACAAGACAACCTGTGAAGTCAAACCAAAATTACAAACTACTAATGTTTGTGGACACATTTTCGTGGTGTGAACATTTTGTTGTGGATTGCAAAAAAGCCTTGTTGTTGACCCTTGTAAAGAGTGTTAAAACTGAAATGCTTTAAAGTGAATTGATTCGTTTTTCAGAAAAAGGTTAAAGCCAAGCCTATAGTGAGAGAATACCAGTATATAAATAATTTAAGTTTAAGTCTACTCTACTTTAAGCATATATTTTTGCTGAAAAATTTTCATTTTCATTTTCAAGCTTCAGAAAAAGTGTATCCATGTAGGGATAGTTAAAATTCACCCATTTTTTTCTGACGTGCAACGAGAAAACGAGGTGAAAACTTTGCCTTCCCACATGTATAGAGTTAAATCATTCCTTTAGCGTTAGATTAGACCAACCTTTTGCCACCACAACAAAGCAATTTTCCGCAACAAAGCTTATGATTGGAAAAACAATTCAGCGCGACAGATAATCATAAGGTATGAGGTAAAAATTAGTACATACTTTAGATGGAACCCACAGAGAAAAGACTTTCTCCTATGTAATTTTCGACATTTAGTGCGCAGCCCAGCAAAGCAAGGCAACTTGATTTGTACATCATTAAGGACTTCAGCTTATGAAGAAGTAAGGGGCAGGGGGGGGGAGACTTGGCATGAAAAATAATTTTGTGATTCCAATAACGGGAGGGGCCCCCAGTATTCGTGTTAGTCTGATAAAAGCTACTAATCAGGTTGTGCTAAGAGTCTGCCTGCCGGGAAATTGGGGGAACAAGTCAGGTTGAACCCTTTTCTGCTCTGCTGACTAACTGAATTGAAATTGTTGATGTTAACTTGTTACCTACCTCGAAACCCAACCGGCAGATTCTCCGGCTTAAATAAAAGCTGTACAGTTTTTCTTCAGTGATAGGCAGGTAGGCAGTGGATTGAAAAATGACGCCGAAATTGGCAAATTTAACCCTGCAGGTTAAATTTTCATGGGGTTTTCAGAGGACCCACAACGCTTCCAACCCTCCTTATCAAAACTGTTTGCACAGGTGTGCTAGTGATGATGTAACTGTGCTGTAACTTTAGGCTGGTAAAGAATTATTGTTGAAGAGAGAGCGAGCACCAGTGTTATTTAAGTTTAGCGACCTCTGTGGTGTAGTGGTTAGCACTGTCGTCTGCGAAGCGAGAGGTCTGTGGTTCGATTCCCGGCAAAGACGCAGCTTTTTGGCCAGTCTGAAAAAGTGAGCCTACAACGCATATAGAAGTTCAATGCCAACATGAAACCCTTTAATAATGAAAACAAGAACTGTGAAGGTCTGTTTTTGAATGAAAATCTTTAGTCAAAAAGTTTGCGGAGGTTTGAACCACCACGAAATGTTGGGTTGACAGAATGCGGTCTAACAAAACAACTCGATCAAACTTGGTAGAAACAACCTAGTGCAATTGTTTCTAAGCCTGTTAAGAACCTTTTACGATTCGCTACGATATAGAGGTGACAGAGTATCTCAAGCATAAATCAGAATTGAAGTCTTATTAGATGGGCTGCATTTATTACTCACAGCCTTTGGTTGCCTGGCCTAACGCTCTAGCAATCGAACCAAGCTTAAGTTTGAATTCGAACCCAAACTGACGTGACAAGTTTCTGAATGTGCCGCAATTCAGAAATAAGTTCAACCTCCACACTGACATGGCAAAAGTGAGACTCAATTTTGCGTCAGACTGACGCAATTCTGCCTTCCATCAAGTCCGATTTGCTGTCAACTGCAATTTGTCGACCTTAAGTGCCCCCAAAACAAGTTCTGACATGATCAAAAATTAGACCAGAAATGTTTAAAATTGCCTGTACTGACAGCAAAATGACGGAACTTTCCGGAAAACATCAGCACCCATTTCCTATGGCTATTTAAGCAGAAAAGGGAAGTATACCCACAGATAAGGTATATCATAATTTTTTGTGAAACACCCCATTAAGTGGGAGGGCCGGAATTTTTTGAGCTTGGTAAAGAGGGGGGGTTTTCCAGGCGTCAGTTTTCGCCTGAAATGAGCATTTTTCAGACTTGACATTAAGTCTGTTTCAATTATTCCCCATTTTCTAGGCATAAAGCTGTGACTTGGACTTCAAACGGAAAACCAGGAAAGGAATTGGTTCCGCAAATTTGGTCTCAGAAACTGGTGTGAGACTTCCCTCTTTTTGGTCCATAAACCCTTAAAGTGGGTTCTGAGGAAGTGCTTTAGCATTGACGAAAATCCGAAAACCTGTCGGAAATTGCCAGTAAATTGGTCGTAATTGAATCTAGAATCTCCGGATTAGAAAAAATTAAGTGTGTATAACCTAACTGCTGAATATAATCCGACTCCGTCACAGGTTTTGGTGAAAAAATATTTAAAAAAATTCGGATTGATTGTGGAACGCTTTGGTCAAAGGTTTGCTCAGTAAACATAAATAAAGAAGTTCGGTTTAGGCCATGGGTGGGGTTGAGGTTAGGACCAGACATTTGCTGGAGAGGAATTTTCGGGGAGGGGTGAAAAAAGTCCGGTTTTTGTCATAAAAACGGTAAAGCTGGACTCTGGGGGGTGAGCTTCAGGTTTAGGTGGGTGACCGCGACCATCCAAACAACCATCATCAGCCCCCCCCCCCCCGGGAAGGACACGTATGGTTGGAACTGCAGAAATTCATGAAACACCCATGAACCTCAATTAGGCATTCAGTCACATTAAGCGGCACATTTAGTCTAACTTTTCAACAGCATGTGGGTTAAAATTCAAAAATTAATCATCATTATTTTTCATACTAAGCTGCATATGGAACATAAATATAACTGAAAATTCATATGACAGTCTAAACCAGCCCGAAATTAAATTAATACCTAGTCTCTGTCTGGCTGTACTAGAAAAAAAATATATCAATCGATACCCAGAAAAAATAAATCTGAATTTTAAGCCAAATTATAGACGAAATTGGAGCAGATACATTATATACATCGGTTAGTTAGAGTATATTTGTTTTTGTAAACAATTGTCAGGTTCCTTGTTCTTTCTATAATTGTCTTAATTTAGTCTAACTTAATGTATGGTCGGACCTATGCAAGAGTAGTATTACAGGATTTCGTAAAAAGTTTAGCTACAGAGCCTGGTTTAGCATAAGCTTAATTGAAGTGTATTAATTCCTCTGTCGACTAATTAATAGTCTCTGGCTGTCTGCATAATAATAATAATAATAATAGAAAATATTTAGCGGCAGTGGAAAAGTTGACCCAAACCGGCATTTTTTCACCGAAAAACCACAACTATGTAAGTATAAGTACTAAGTAGATATTCAAAAATTTGTGCATCAAAGAGGAATAACTTTCAAAACCTGGTTTGTATTGTACCAAACCAGAATTGTACGTTTATTTTATCAGAGTTAGACTTCAACAAACTTGCACATAAGCACACACCATTAAACTGCACACCTTTGCACACTTGCAAACAAAAGCATAGGTTCCAGTAGTGACCTGTTACCTTAAACTTTCGATGAGAAAATATCCAAAACATTGAGTCAGTCGTGAGGGAGGGCGGGGTAAATGTATAGTCCAGATTTCACAAATAAATGGATGAAGGACCTCAAAACCAACCGAACTTTGGCATAATTAAAGTCAGATTAGCCAGGCTTAGACCCCGGGGACTGAAGCAATTTACATTGATTGTTTCAGGCAACTGTGACCTTCTAATTATTTCAGGAATCTGGTTATCAGATCCGCGTTGCGATAAAACCGGATTTGGAGTTCGTTCATGGCAGCTTCACAGCCTGAATGATCTGTGATCTCGATAGCTCAGTTGGCAGAACGGCGGGGATACCAAGCCGAAGGTCCCAGGTTCGAATCCCACATAAGTGTTGTTTTCAGGACTAAATGATGTGATAATTTGGCTATGTTTTTGTAATTTTGGCGCACAAAGTGCACGCACTTTGCGTCGAGCAAATATTGCCGTATTGCAATGCAGTATGCACATGTAAGTATTGCACGTAAAATACATAACTGGGCAGTAAATAATAACCTAATCTTCATCTCAAAATCTTAATTCAGTACCAATTAATTTATTGAATTATCATAAGTACAATAGTTATTAGAGCTATTATAATAGCTATTGCAATAGCTACAATAGCTGTTATAAGTGTTAGTTGTAAATAATTTTAAGCGTCCATCACACAGCTTAGTTTAATTACTGATAAATAAACTTACCGAAATTGAATAAATATCCTTAAATAGACTTCCACAGATTTTTGACCTAAAGTTTCACGCCTGGGCTTTCAATGAATAATAACAATAATTTCAGATAAATATTAGGTAGGTTGATAGCATATATATAGAATATCTAAATAATCTAAAAAAATTTATAAAAAATATGATAAAAATAAAATCATAATCAAACATAAGCAAAATTCTAAACCGTTCCTGCTTTAATTTCATTCAAAAAATATATGTGTTTATTTACAGGAATACCATGGCATTTACTTTCCGTAGCAGTTTTAAGTATGTTTTTTCAAAGCAGTACCTAAATAGCAGAAAGGAAAGGTCGTGTCACGTCGCCAACAGAATACCACTAGGCGCGCACGTGGATGTCTGCTAAATAGTGTTTTGCTCAAAAGTCAAATATCTAATGAAAAATTAAATTCATTGTCATAATCTTACTTACTATTAAATGCAGAATTATTTTTATTTAATTTTTTCATAATTTTTATGAAATTGAATAGTGGAAAATGAAAAATGAAACATCAAAAATCAACAAAGATTAACTAATAAAGAAGAAATTGCGAAGCAATAAAATGTGAAACTCAATTCTGGAAAATGAAAACTGAAAATAAAAAGTCACCAAAGGAAAGGAATAAAGAAAAATAAATAAAAAACTGGGAATAGTCTCAAATTGAAAACTGTTTGGTAGAAAAACTTAGGCGATTATTATCAGTCATTATTATTATAAATTAATGGTGTCTAATAACTGTGTATTCTGTAATCCAATCCTACTCACTATTATACGAAAATCATTTAGAAGTATTAACTCCAGAACCACCCACAAGCCTCTTTGCGTTTCAGAAATTAGTAGAAAAAGTTGTTGGCGAAGTCAAAATAGTTGTCATTTTAGAAATCCAATATGCATATGCTTAGCTGAAACATCAATTTAAGTGCAAGCTTTCATTTTAACCAAAAAGGTCGTTTAAAGGCATCCAGTATGCCTCAAATAGGTGGCAAATATTGGCAAAATTCTGTCCGAGAAAAACCACTAAATTACGAAATGCACAAAATGCTGGCATACGGCACTATCACAACGCAAAGTTTCAGCTAAACGAAAACTTAACTTTCAGTGTATAGATGCTAAAGTTTGGCAGACTTTGGCAAAAAAATCATCCAACTTTGTAAACAGGACTGTCCCTTGAAAGTACGTATGTGTATAACAAATGAAAAGCGATTGCACGATGGTTTACCACAGTTTAAACAGAAGGTTTGACGGAAAAAGTTTCAACTATTGTAACAGTGACTCATTGCAGAAAAGTTGCAAAACCTTTTGCAACCTCACGCAAGCAGGATTTGCAATTAGTCAGCAACTCTTTGGAAAGTTAATTGCAAACTGTCAAATTTATGTGGGACTTTTCTTAATTTCGAAATTCTGGTTTTTCGAAAATTTCGGAATCAATCGCCGATAAATGGTGACTTGGTCGCTCGAAATGTTGAAATGAGAGTAATAAAGTACCCACCCTGCCTGGCGTTAGTCGAACGGTTCAACAATTACACAGAGGAATCTGCCACAACCGAACTGTAAGTTGAAAGAAGAAGTTGAAAAGATTTAATTCAGACAAAACCTGGTTTTTAGGGTAAAGGATTCTGATTTCGATAACACTCAGTTTATTTCACTGAAACTCCTGTGGCTCAGTTGTTCAGAGCGTCTGTGTGTGAAGCAAAAGGTCGCGGGTTCGAGTTCCACTAAACCAGGGTTTCTTTGAAGTTCCTTTTCTGTGGTGTGCAAGTTTTCTTTTTAATTAGTCCTTCTAAGGTGATTTAATGCGATGAAAATACTCCAATTTAGGCTTCAATTAAAATTAGACTTCGTCTGAAACTTAACTGATTCGTGGTTGGGTTCAGGTTAGAATAGGTTAGGTTAAATATAAATCGCTCACTTAGCACTATCTATCAGTGTTCCCTTTCTACAGAGATTAGAGTTAAACCTGTAGTTTAGTTAAAAAAACTGAAAAAATGAGAGCATTCAGTGTAGACCAAATAAACCTTCCTACGTCTACGTAATGTATGAGTAAGAGCAAGAAAAAATGGTAAATTTATGAGCTAAATCTGTTGTATGGAAATAGTAAATGTATTCCACACAATTTAGCCGTTAAATAGAACGAATGGAGAAAAAACTGGAATTCCCAGTTTGCTCAGAATTTGTCATTCGCTCTCAGCAAAACCGGCAAAATGCGAAATTCCAAAACGCTAAACTGGCAGACATTGCAATTGCAATTGCAGATTGCAGGGTTGGTTTATGTAAGTTTTCAAAAGATGTTTGGGCATCTTAAAACGGTTTGACATTAAACTAATCATTACAAAACCTTTTATAAGTTTTGTAACTTTTGCCGTAGAATTGCGTCAAAAATTATTACTGTTTTCGGCCATAACTGATATGTATACTCTTATTACGTTATAAATCGGTGTCATCAAATTTGTTTCTGCTTTTGTTGTCGTAGATTCCGTTATTATTATTTTGCTGTTTCTGCCTTCTGGATTCGTCAAAAAGATTTTCTCAAACGTACACGCCCTTCAGTGTAGGTTTCCGCTGTGGAATCGGAAACTTACACTAAACCTTAGTGAGAGTTGAAACTGAAATTGAGACTATAAGAGATTTGGAGCTGAAACTGAAACTGAAACAGTATAGGGTAAACTCGTTTATAGTGGACACTCAGGTATAGTTGACAATACTAAGCTATTGTGCAAATATAATCCTGTAGGAATATGTTCTTCTGCACAAATTAATATCATGTGATAGCGCAATCTTTGGGCTATCCAATGACGTATCATTTGTGATGCTACGTTGGACACACTGCGAATACGAAGCATCCAAACATCACGCATTTTGTGAAAGTTCAAACGTGCTAAGGATTTTCGCAAAAATACTAAGCTTGAGCTTGAGTTCGTCCCCATTTCCGACAGTGAAGTTGAAAACCTTATGATCATCCGAAAGCAAGTTTTGTGCAGATTAATATAAGTTAATGGAAATTAAGATTTCACAATGCAAAAAATTATGTTGAATTTTTTCTATTTTCTGTCAAATTTCAAACAACTCGGTCTAAGTTGACAATTTCTTCGGGTATAGTTGACACCAAGAAATCAAAGAATTAGATTTCTCTAAGTAGAAATTTGTTTGCATATCCTTGAAAAACATACCTGTACAAAGTTTCAGCTCAATTGGTTAAGTTGTGAGGCCTACAGGTGTGGGAACGTGACAGGACAAAGTTTTAAAACCTCTCCCGCAAAACCACTAATTTTATCATTTTAATATTTGTTACTGATTTCTTGTTATTGGCTTTTATTGCAGTCTGAAATACGTGTAAAACATACGTGACAACATTAGCCGAGTTGTGTCAAAGTCAACTTAGCCCGGACTAGGTGTCCACATTACCCGAGCTGTTGAAAATTTAGTACAGTTTCAGTTTTGCGCAGAATCCTTCCACTTCTCATAATAAAACTACATGTGATATGTCGTTAGAATGAGGAGAAAGCGGTCTTTTACTTGAAATAAACTTTATATGGGGTAACCGCTGAAAAGTTTGAGTTATTGTTCTCGGAATGAATTTTTGTCAAAAACTCAACTATAGACGAGTTTACCCTATGTTAGCTGAAACGGATAGCGGTATGGCTTCAGGCTTCAGGTAAATGTTGAAAATATTAAATCGACAATATGGCTAATACTCCATTAAAGTATTCAGTGTCATTCCAAAACTGATATATAATGCAAATTAATAATATATAACTGATTGATTAATACATAATAAATAATTTATGGACGTAAGCTCCGAAAATCAAAGCATGTACCTAATCCTTAAACGGAACTTCGGATTCAAGCAAATTATTTAAGTTACACTGCATGTGCATGAGCTCGAGAAAAAACACGCTCCAGTGGCGCAATCGGTTAGCGCGCCGTACTTATAAGCAGTACTCGCTGAGACATGCGGAGGTTGTGAGTTCGAGCCTCACCTGGAGCAAAACTTTTTTTAATTTGTTGAAACAAACTTGTTCTTTCATTTATCTTGCACGGAAGGCCTCAAAACCAATGAGAGAAGAAACAGTACAAGCTGATCGCAATTTGATAATTTTCTTTCGAATCTCAGCGTGCACGATTTGTGTTTAGCAATTCAAGCGGTAGAAGGGCTATTCCCACCAAACCCAAGCCATCAGCAACCTCTTGTTGAGGAACTTGCAATGCGTACGTATTGCGTGCCACAATTCAGGTTTACCTAAATAATGTGAAATGCCAAAAATTCTCAAAATTATCACATTCAAATATACGAACAAAGTGAAAATGCTTGGGAGGAAGCTGCTTCTTTGCGTTGATGCTGCATGCTTTTTGTTTTGAAATTTGAACTGTTTAGTGTTCAGAGAGACCTCCCATTTGGCATATAATTAGCTGGGTAAGTCCGTAGTGTACACTATAATATCTAACACACATCGATTCTTGCAGATAACTTAAATGCAAATTTGGGTGCTCGAAATAGCTTTTTAAAAGCTTTATTTCAGCTCTGTTGGATAGACAATTTTACCATTTCTGAAAATTTTTGCCACAGATATTAACTGTTACCCAAATGACCAACAAATGTAGAAAGCGAAATTGTTTTACTTATATCTCAAAAACGCTTCAAGATAGCTGCCATACAGACTATATTTTCTGAACCGGAATGATGAGATCTTTCTTTTCGTTCTTTTGAAATTTCCGGTGCTATTTCAAAGGGCGCCGCTTTTGTATATACAGAAAGATTGGTACACGGTACTACCGCGATTTTTTCAGGAAAATTTTCCCATTTCCCATAAATCCTACACAGTAAATTTCAACTTCGTTGGTTGAAAATTCCGCGAGCTATTCCATTTTTTTCGACTTTCAAAATCCTTTGATCTTATCCGCTTTTTCGACTTTAACTTTACTTTAACTTTAACTGACTTTAACGACTTTACTACTCATGACTCGCTCAGTGGAAAAATTTTTCGATTAGATTTTCAGGACCACCTAGGCTTCAGCTTTGATTTGATATATGTGGCATTTCAAAATTTGAAAGCTGATTTTTTCCAAAAATACCACATTTGACCCAAAATTTGCATAGCGATTCTAGCAAAAGTGGGTAAAAATAGCATAATCATATAGTTCAATCCGCCGTGAATCCAACGATATAAACGTTTCGTTTTTTAAACGACGTTTTTTAAACAATTTCCCTTATTTCAGCTGGTTTTTGCTAGTTGACGGCTGAGGCAAATGAAAGCGGGAAACATCAAAGACAGTCAAAAACCAGTTGAAATAAGGGAAATTGTTTAAAATTCATTGCTGCCGCAATATGAGTCGTAGCCACGAATTGTTTATATCATTAGATTCACCGCAGATTGACCTTTATGATTATACTATTTTTACTCACTTTTGCTGGAATCGCTATGCCGAAATTTTGGGTGAAAAAGTAATATTTTTCGAAAAAATCGACTTTCAAATTTTGAAATACCACAAATATCATGTCAAAGCAGACACATAGGCGGTCCTGAAAATCTAATTGAAGATTTCTTTCCGCTGAGCGAGTTGTGAGTAGTAGCCAGTCAAAGTCAAAAAAGCGGCAAAGATCAAAGCATTTTGAAAATCGAAAAATGGAATAACTCACGGAATTTTCTACCAAAATCGTGGAAATTTGGTGTGTAGGACTTTCGGGAATGAGGAAAAGTTTCCTGAAAAACTCGCGGTAGGACCATGTACCAATTTTCTGTACATATAAAACCGGCGCTTTTTGAAATCGCACGGGAAATTTCCAAAAATTCTGACGAAAAGAATGATCTCATCATTCGGGTTCAGAAAATATATACTTTATGGCCGCTATCTGGAAGCGTTTTTGAGATATAAAGAAAACAATTTCGCTTCCTATATTTTTTGGTCAGACTTTAGTACTAAATCTTAAAAGCATTCCGGTCTTCGAGCGTTGCTTCCTTTCTCAGCAATAACAGATCAACATCCAACATATTCCAACTTTTAGTGAATTTCATCCCCCTAAGAGCTGAAGTTTTTGCAGACTTCGTTGATTGGTTCAAACTAAGCTGCGAATCGGCATCAAGTTTGCAGGAAACAATTGTCTCTTTGAATATAAGGTAGGTTTAATATGTCAAATCAAAATTTTATAGCTAGAAGGCTATTGAAACAGCTTTACTGTTTATTAGCAGATATATAATATGTACAACAAGCAAATAATTCATTGTTTAATCAGTTCCAAATCAGTATTTTTCAATTGATCCACTTGTATTGCTGGAGACGTCTTCTGCAGACGCAAGCCAGTAGGTTCTCATTTCTCCCTTTCCCTGAAATAGAAAATTTAAACAATAAGCATACAATAAGCATAAGCCTCTATTATGAACTCTTGATGTCACTCACACCAGAAAAATAGCTGAGACTACTTTCGGTGGATGCTAATACGCTCCCACTTTTTGTAATTTATACTCCAATTTGCCTGCAAATTAATGCAATTTCGTAAATTATGCATCTGTCAAGAGATTTTTAGCACACCATTATACGAGATTCCACAGAACCAAGCTAGCTGTTGTGAAGTACTGTGTGTGTACCTCTAGAATAAACTGTGTCGGACTTCGCTAGTTGATTGCAAGTAGGTGCCCAGTGTGTGATATCCAGCCCTAGCCAATCAAGAGAAGACGCGAGAGTACAGTAGAACAGCGAGTAGATTAAGGTGGAACTACTTGTGAGCCTTAAGCGACCGTTCCTAGATCTACTAAACCAAATACCGCTAGATTTTACTATACCAGACACGAAATGCTCACACTAAATTTAAAATAGACATACGAGATTGAATACAAATTAAAACAGGAGCACGGTAAGCAGATGCAAAGCACAGTAGGGAGGGCGTTACCCAACTCCCAAACGCCTAAACCTCACCCAACAATTCCTACCCACTGATAGATCGCCCAACCCCAACACCGTTGACACTCCAACTGCCCTTAAGCCTACACTTTCTCTCTTATATATACTTTTGTGCTACTGGCGTAGCTAGCCCAAAAAGAAATCACTTTTATCATTCACGAATAAGACAATTGTCAAAACAGTTCAAAGTTGCATGATTTCATCAAATAGAATATACTTTATGGTACGCATATGAAGATAACATCACGTGTAATTTTCAGTGCTGCGCTGCTGCGCAGCTAGCTACTAGTACCCTAATGGGTAATATCCCACAAAATACCCCCTCTTTTCCGCCGCCGGCCCCCCGCGCGGCGATCAATACGGGTGCCACAGAAAGTTAAACAATGGTAAAACAGAGTTACATTAGTTTTGAGGCCTCAAGTAGTAATTTTAGAGATAAAACGCGAGTTAGCCCTAGCTACGACTAAAAGTGGAGCCAAACGATCCCCACAGCCTGCGAACTACGCGGCTCACATACGAGTGCGGACTGACACTTCGGACTTGGACTGGGTAAAACTGTGTCGGCTGTGACAGAAACTAGACACGAAACCAGCTTTGACAGACGAAACAAACAAACGACTAAACGAAACGAAACTATTGACGACTTTTGATAAACACAAACAACTACGTAAATTTTGAAAACAGTACAATAGACACCCGTATGGACCCCTATACACAAGGCCAGACAGACGGAAAAAACAGAGTACAACGGGGACACTACCCACTAGGGGACTCATCCCAACAAATACAAACCCCGCGAAAGAAACCCGACAAAAATTCTATAAAAGATAACAACTATAATGAATTACTAGCGGTGTATTATGCATAAGGGATAAGATAAACACAAAAATCAGTAGAAATACGAAAACAAAAATTAAAGGCAAAACCATAAGGCAAACTAGTAGATGGCAAAACATGGCCAAAACAAAAACAAGCTACCAGAAAATAGCTACCAAACATATATGTAGGGAGCGCCCAAACGAAAAAACCAGTACTCAAAATTTAAGGGAACCCTCCCTATGCGTAATAAGAAACATCAGAGAAACGAACCCCCCCCCCCGCTATACACGCAGAAAAATGGAATGCAAAGTCACAACAAACAAAAGATATGGGGGAGCGGAAACGTCCTAGGCGTACCAAGGGAAGGGACCACGACTTCACAAAGGAGCAACCAGGCAGACCAGAGCACACCGGGAGCACACCGACAATATACACGGGTCTAAATAGGACCCACCCAGAATAATCCAAAATGGCCGAAGCCAAACAAAGTTCAAAGCAAAAGGGGCGCAGATGGCCCACCAAAACAGTACATCAAATAGTCAACCGGGATTCTGACAAGACCCGGGAAGAACCAGATGGGCCGAGTGCGGCCACACAGCAGTAGCAGAGGCCAGGAGGCCAAGACATAGGTGTGAGGACGAGACCCCACCGCAGAGCAAGGATCAGAAACAGAGTCGAAAATGACAGCTGGCCTGACAAAAGGATGGAACTGGCCCAGCGGAACTGCCAAACAGGGCAATCCACCCCAGATACAGAATAAGCAATCCAGCTCCCGACCACACCGCTGCCGCAAGGCCGACCCTGACCAACACCACTAAGCTTCCGGGCGCATGCAGACCAGAGAAAACAGAGGCCCTGCTCCATGCTAACATCCATCGTGGGAGGCACGCCTGGCGCAACTGGGGGTATGGGATCCCTACAAGAAAACAACCATCACCTAAACACAAAAACAAAAATTAAAGAGCTGTAGATAAAGCAATACCAGTATAGAATCAATGCAAGAACAACAAACAAAACAGATTAACAAAGCACAACATAGGTATTATAAAGCCCCTCAACTGTAGCATGGTCGCAGCGGTGTGAGCACCCCAAAGATGACCCAGTGTTAGGTAACAACCTTTGGAGACCCACACCACGGCGAAGACTCGAAAACTGCTAGATACTAGTCAGATGTAGAAAGATAAGAGACAGGAGTCTGGGGGGAACGGTTCACTCCGTGTCCCAGTCTTAGGTCAACAAAGCAACTCGCCCACCCCAGAACCCCTTTAACCATAAGGTAAGTAAGTAAAAACACACAAAATGTTAAATGTGCCCGAGCAAGCAAGAAACGAAACAAAAATCGGCAGATCAAAAGAAAATTTTCCAAAATAGTATTTAATCGAAGAAGGAGACCCCTGAGGTCATTATAGAAAAATTTAGTAATCAAGGAAAGATAGGCAGAAATTTTTAGAAAATCAGCTCGGGCACTAACGAAATTTTAAAAGAATTTCCATATACACGGGGCTGTAGAACAGCAACAACGCATAACAACGCTCCCTACACATTTTCGGCCTCAACCGCCCTGACCTCCTGTTGGCGGTGGTCCTCTCGCATTGCCGTAACCAGGTCTGGCAGATCAGAAAACAGTTCATTCCGTAAAACCATGTGGAGCTTGCCCATCCAATTTTGATGGGGGGCCGCAGGAGTAGGATTTAAACACGACAGATGCGCGTAATCCTGGGGTCCCATGTGCATGAGCCTGGCCTTCGACTTGCCAATGCCCCAGTACGGATTGTCAGAGGCCTCGGCAATAATGCGAACCCCCGTCGATGCTAACCACTCACGATATGATGGACAGACTTGAGCCTTTGCACGAATAACCTCGAGCATAACAAATGCTCGCACATGGATTTTTGGATGTTCCCAAAAACGGCGGAATGGAACTGACCGATCAAACCAGCCCCTGGTATAGTGCTTTGACCCTTGCATAGCCTGAAACGGACAACGGCGTGAGGCCAAGTAGCGAGCCGGCTCGGGCAGGCAAAACCAATAATCGGTCTTACGGTGATGTCAGCCGCCCTCAGAAAAACGATGTTCATGCCCATAGACCTTCAAATAGGGGCGATGGCCCGGCTCATCAATTTCCGGAATAAGGTGCATGTTAGAAGCCACCATATGTTTGCCGAAGAACGGGACCACCGGGCCGTATTCTTTGGCCTGATCAGGCTGCATGACTTCGCGGGCAAGCGACTCTTCGATAATCGCCTGGACCTTCGTTTCTAAAAACTTCGACTTTTTCGTCCAAGTCTCAATCATTTTACGCAAGGTTTGAAAAAGAAACAAAGATGGATAAATGTAGAAAAACGGGTAAAGCTGGGCGATTGCGGCCACTTTGGCACACGATTCCAGCGCAGCTTTCCCGACTAATTCTATCCCCGGAAAAACCAAAACCCCTTCCCGAGCTAGAGGCGGGAACCGCAAGGTAGCCTGCCAGAAATCAGGACGCTCGGGTTGGATACAAAATTTATCGTACCCCGGATTGATAGGGGTGGGGTGCGCCTCGAAAGACACAAGCGCCCCCGGAATCAACTGATTCAACTCCTCAAGATAGTCATCCAGAAATCTTTCGATCTCCCGCTGGCATCGTAGCCAAATTGGGAGGTCAGCCAACGTAAACGGAAAGGTTGCAATCATAGAATTTCTAGGTGGGAGAAACATAACTGTCGGATCAAAATGAGACATCGGTTCAGGAACAAGAAAACGAACTTTCTTGGGAGAAAAAACTTTCGAAGCTGTAGGGTCTAAAAATTCACCCCGGCTACTGGATAAATTCAAATTTCGCAAGGCTTCAATAGTTTCAGGATCAAGTGAGGAGGGAGAAGATGGGGGAGGGGGTGAGTGTGACCCCACCCGAGCTAACCCCGGAGCAGAAACGTCCGGATCTTCGACTAGACGATCGTGTTGCGCCATTCGTCGCAATTGTGCAGGCGAAACCTGTTGAACCCGCGGAGAAAAATGTTCTGAACCCCCGCGTGTTGCGACAATGCAAAAGTGTTGAGAGACAAATTCCAATTTATCTGCTAGAGAAGCATTATCCAAGTTTTTTACGGTTAGACATAGTTTATTCAAGGAAAGGTTGATCACAGGTGGCCACACAATTTTATGAAAACTATTTGATCAAGAAAAGATTCAAAAAGAGAGAGAAAAACACGTACAAGACAGAACCTAAAAAGTGCAAAACTGACCGAAAAATCCTGAAAATGAGCATAAAAGGGCAATGCCCGCCACCAAAATTCAGATATAAACCTAAACATAGAAGAAAACACAAATATGGGTAAAACAATTATGTACGTATAAAAGCTAAAATAGAAAAGGGTTAACAGGATACGACAAAGGAGATCAGTAATGTGAGATACATACATACTACAGTTGAGGGTGAAGGTAAAACAAAAATTCACTGGTCGGGTGTCAATTCCATCACAAAGGGTTTGAGTCTATTCACATGAACAGTTTCAGGGGGGGGGCGTCTGACTTGAGAGTAGATTGAATTTGACAGTTGGTAGGAGAAATGACTTTAAGGACGCGAAACGGCCCCTCAAACGTCGGGAGGTATTTGATGCTTGCCCCTTTCGGAATATTTGCCTTTGTAACGTCCTTCCAAAGCATCATGCCTTCTTTATACGCAATGGTTTTGACTTTCGAATCATATTTATCCTTGCGTTTTTTCTGAACCTGTGCAATATAATCATTCAAAATTTTCCGAAAATGCCGGATACGAGCACGAAGTACATCTACGTATGATGGTAAAAAGTCACTAATTCGAGGTATAGGCGTTGTCAAAAAATTATCCGAAAAAAGCCGGGGGTCACGACCAAGCAAGACATAGTAAGGCGATTCCCCAGTCGAAGCATGTGGGACTGCGCAATAAGCAAACAGAACCCAAGGGAGGAGCTCATCCCACCCCCGTTCATAGGCCAAAAGACATTTTCGTAGAATCCTTTCAAGGTACCATTAAGGCTTTCACACGCCCCATTAGATTCTGGGTGATAAGCTGTAGTACGTACCTTTTTGGTGCCCATCAATTTACACAATTCATCCATGAGATGTGAGCAAAAGGGCGTCCCTATCAGTTAAAACCTCCCGGGGGGCCCCATGAACCGCAATTATCTGTTCTGCAAAAATTCGTGCAATAGTAAGAGTCTGTTCATTTGGCATGGCGAATGCCCAACCCCAACGTGAGAAAAAATCGACCACCACCAACACTCTAGAATTTCCTGCCTTTGAGAGAGGAGCATGCATTACATCCATGCTCAACCTCTCAAAGGGAACTTCGACCGGGGTGAACGCCTTCAAATATGCCTGAGGTTTGGAGGGCCCCGGATTGCAAGCCGCACATACCCGACACCGGCTAATGTGGACCCCAATGTCCTTACTCATGGTGGGCCAGTGGTATTTGAGGCTCAAAAACCCATACATTTTGGACCGTCCATTGTGGCACCCACCCGATAGGTCTTTGTGACATTCATCCAATACGTACGTATAACAATTTTCCGGAACAACAATCAATTTTGGGCGTTCCTGACGTTTAGATTTGCCAAGACGGTATAGGACACCCTCCTCCAGAAAAAATTCGCTCGAATGTTTCCGCAAAAATGTAGCGAAGTTTGCGTCAGCTGGATATTGTTTTTTCTCTAAAAAATCTATAATTGCCTTGGTAAACTGATCTTGCTGTAGAGCCTTTTTCCAGACCGCCATAGCTGCAGCGGTAGGGCGGGCACGCCCTCCTCAGGAGCTTCTTCCTCGAGAACATCTTCAATAATTGACCCCACAAAAATATCTGGGATACGTGGGTGGTCAGCAAAAGACCCTGCCTCCTCCAATGGTGGGGGATTTCTAGACAGTGCATCCGGGGCCCCATTAGTAATTCCTGGGTGATGGATAACCCGAAATTTGAAACCACGAAGAAAAGACACCCACCGAGCTATCCGACCCGCTGTAGCTTTGGACTTAGGCTCTCCACTAAACATGTACTCCAGATCTTGGTGATCCGTGATTACATCAAAATTCTGTAAAATAAGATAATGTTGAAAGTAGGAAACACCAAAAAAGACCGCTAAGCCTTCCAACTCAGTTGTAGTATAGTTTTTCTCCGCAGGAGCAAGCGCGCGAGCAGCATATGCAATAGGGTGAAGTTTTTGCTTGTCATCAAGTTGTTGGAGGACGGCCCCTATACCGTAATGGCTAGCGTCAGTTGCCAACGTAAGCGGTTTTGCAAAGTCCGGATACATGAGAACCGGTGCCGTGGTAAGTTTCTGTTTGAGTGTTTCAAAAGCCAGCTGGCAGGCTGCGTCCCAAATGAATTCTCGGTCCTTTTTCAGAAGGGCGACAATTAGGGCTTGCGATTTTCGAAAAATTTGGAACAAAACGACGGTAATAGCCAGCTAATCCCAAAAAACTTTGCACGTCTTTCACAGATTTAGGCGCTGGAAAACGTTTGACAACCCGTACTTTTTCGGGATCAGTCGAAATACCAAACGCAGATAGAGTATGCCCCAAAAAAGCCATTTCAGATCACCCAAATTCGCATTTGGAAAGTTTCAATAGGACATGCTCTCTTGAACAGCGGAGGAAAACCTCCAAAAGTCGCTTCAAGTGATCCAACTGGGTGGCCGAGGTAACGAGGACATCGTCAATATACACTATGAATCCCTCCATGATTCTGTCAATAATGCGTTGAAACGTACTAGGGGCATTGCAAAGCCCAAACGGCATGACTTTAAATTCATAAAGTCCTGAATGAGTAATGAAAGCCGTTTTTTCCCTATCTGGAGGGTAAATAGGAATCTGATGAAAACCCGACGCAAGATCTAACTTCGAAAAAATAGAATGTCCCAAAATGCTCTCAAAAAGACCTGTGATATATGGGATGGGGTAGCAGTCTTTTTTGTGACCGCATTGAGTTTTCTATAGTCAACACACAACCTCCAATCCCCGTCCTTTTTTGCAACCAAAATGATGGGGGTGGCCCATGGACTACGGGAGGGTTGAATCAACCCCTGTTCTAGCCAGGCTGCCAACTTCTCATCAATAATTTTCTTTTGCGCCGGGTTTACTCTATAGGCCCGAGCTTTTATTGGGCGCTTGCCTGGCTCGATCTCAATATAGAGATAGTCGATGTCCATCTTACCGAAGCCCCCAGCTGCATCCCAAATTTGAAGAAAATTCAAAATCATGAGGCGTAACCGTCGCTGATTACGCCCAGTCAAACAACAATTGTATAACTGAATCTTGCTGTTCAAGAGAGCACGTACCTGTAAATCTGAGAGGGGCACGGCGGAGCCCCCCGAGACGAGACCTGCCAACTGACTTTCTGGTTGTGTACGTATATACGTATGTTCCGAAATAGTGCCCCGAAAAATTTCAGGCCACGGGATATGTATATACCCATGCTCACCAGGATGTGCCTTGAGGGATACATAATAATGGTGCCAATTATCATTCAAAGTTTGAGACAGACATGTATCAGACACAGAAAACTTTTGTACAGAAGTCGTAAGATCGGGATGGAATAAGTTCGGGGTAGAAAGTTCGGGGATGGCTCGAACTTGAAAACGTAAGTTCGGGATGATCCTCGGACGGAGGTTCAGCAGCTAAACTGGTCCGGTCGAACCCAGGCGCAAGTTGAGCTGCCGAAGGGAACGAAGGAGACTCCAGGAGGGCGGGGTCGACCCCCCTCACCTCCTGTGGCCAATCTTCCCCCCGTACAAGGCCAAACTTAGAAGAGGGAGGCCCCGAAGTTATGGCCCTAATAGCATCTGGGAATTGAACCACAATGTCCGCTCCCGCCCTCAAAAGACGATCTAAACCTCCCTGACTAATAATTGAAATAGAGGCACCCGAATCTACAATAGCCATCAAATATTGGCCCTTAATATTGATCATGACTGCCTGTGTTATCCCCAGCAGCTAAAACAGCTTCGGATTGCAAATCAGAAATAGAATTGGGCACAACCACCAAGGAATGTAGGGGCTTTTCCGGAGCCGACACACCCCCCGGGGCGGGCCTGGATGGTGGATCGGCCGCACACCCAGACACGCCCCCACTGGTCACAGTCCCAGAGGCCGCGTCAGCCACCGCACCCTGAGACCGAGACACATCGAGTCCTGCAGTCTGCTCCCAAGACGTCACAGTCGGTGAGGGAGATTCCCCATTCAGAGAGAGCAGAGGGGGAGGGTCGGGACCCTCCTCCACGGGTTGAACTACTTCGTCAGTTTCGGGCACCGTCACTTCACAGCCCAAAATATCTTCCCGTTCGAGTTTTTCTGGCCACGCGTCCGCAATGGCATGGCCCAAGTCAAAAATTTGTTTCTTCAAAACCTCAGTAAACTTTTTCATATGATTATACGCATGCATGTGAATAGCTGCTAACGTCGTAAAATTCGACTGAATCATAGAAAAGGACTGAACGATTTGTTCGGGAATCGTGTCCTCTAAAGAGCCCACCCCAAATACGTGTGGCTCCAAAGGCTGTGGTTCAGAATCGACGTAACCTATAAGATGTTCAACCCTTTTTTGTTGGGCCAAAACACGGGGAGGGAGGGTGCCCCCTTGTGGATTTGCAACGCTCTGGTCTGATGCTCTAACAAAATGTTGTGCTAACGGTGCCGCCAAAGGTTGCGTGGTAACGCCTCGAACCGAGGGTGCTGGAGCCGGGGCCAAAGGTGCCGGCAGTGCAGGCGCAGCTGTACCAGGTGAAACAACTTGACCCATGCTCTGAGCTGGCGGTGCCTCCCACTGTGGACCATATGCATGCTGACCCGAAGAAGGTTGTGGGGCGGGCAAAGCTAAAGGGAAAGGTGCAGATTGTAAAGTTGGATAAACCGGCTGCTGTGTGCAAAACTGCGGATAAACTGGTACGTACTGGGTAACTCCAGCTACCTGTTCCCTGGGGAGAGGTCGACCCCTCCAACCTGCCGGGGCCAGCTGAGGATATTTGTCCCAACAATTGTTGGGATCATAGCCCCTCCTGCCGCAATGGAGGCACTTATCCTTGCGCTTAACCTCAAATCTAGGCCGTGCATCCTTTCCATAGTGCCCGGAAATCCTGCAATTCCTTACGTAGCTGCTCCAACGGATCATTAGAATTCCTACTCGGTTCTGCTCTCTCTGAAGATGCCACATGATAAATTGGGGGGTCATATGACAATGCCTCCCCTGGGGTGGACCGTGGGGTTCGGGCATCAAGTTTGTCGATTACTCGCAAGATGTCCTCCATAGATGGTTCCCAGTAAGCCACCAGAGGAACGAGCGACGCCGCATATTTGTCATTCGCCCCGGCATAAGCCTGCTGGACACAGTGCTTCTCCCGGTCACCCGGGTCATTCCAAATATCTAATGCCAAAGCTTGAAGTTCCGAGATATACTTACGTATATGTTCTCCGGGACGTTGAAGTCGGTTAACAAAAGCTGTATATTTTTGCTGGTACGACAACTGCGGTTTAGGGAACTTTAGGGAAGTTTCAAAATACTATCATATGAATCAATCATAGAAAGACCCGCACGGGAGGCATAAATTTGAGCCTTACCCGCCAATTTACTGTATAAAAGACGAGGCCACTGATCTTTGGGAATTTGATACGTTTCCACTGCAGATTCAAATTGTGGAAGCCAGTCTTCAACATAGAGTGATTCTGGGTCAAACCGCGGAACGTCCCGGAGAATTTCTATATACGTACGAAAAAGGCGCGGATCGTGGCCTGAAACTGAAGCATCTGTGGCCACCATGGTCGCCGGAGTTGGGTGACGGACAGGCGTCGCTCGCTCCTCCTTGTTGGAAAAAAACCCCTTTTGACTGACCTGCTGTGCAGAAAAACCCGGGGGGCGCCCCCCCCCCTATCCGGCGGAGGGGGCGGGTCAAAAGCCACCCTTGAACTTTCCAATACAAAATCTGACGTTTGGGCATTCTGTGGACTGGTTTCCACCGTCTGATTTACAGCTGATGCTGCAGGACCAGTAACCGCTTGATTAGGTACCGGTACGTACGTATGGGCCGCCGGTTGTAAAGCAACAGAAGTTCCAGCAACAAATTGTGCCGGGGAATTATATACGCATACTGGAGTTCCGTACATGTCAACGGCATAATAGCCGGATTGTGCCGCGGACGGCACAGGCTGCACAATCTGAGGTGTATACGTATATAATGGCTGCTGAGCCGGGGATTGTGACTGAGAAAAACCCGGCATAGACGACGGCATATGGGCCGGTTGTTGAACATTTTGGGCGGCCTGTGCTTGACCCGACGGAGAAGCACGCTGGAACGTACCTTGCGGATGCTGTGCAGACGGTGGACACCAAACATGCCCTGAATTTTGCCCAAAATTAGGTGATCCCCTTGGGCGCCGTTTGCGAGACTGGGGACTCCCAAAGTGGGTTGCCCCACCTGTCCCCGGGACGACGAGGCCGAACTGCACCCTTGATCTGACCTAAAATTAGACGTACTTTGCGACTGAGACCGGCACTCGGGCACAAAAGATTCAGGTCGTCCCTGGGGAGAAGGAGCGGGCGCCCCCCGATTTTGATCATGTCCACCCAATCTTCTGTCGGGTTTTTCTGCCATATCGTTCTGGGCCTGGGGAGGGGCCGCAGCTGCAGACTTCACGGGAGTGAGAGGGACTTGCTGATGTTGTAGCTGAATCAGGTCATTTTCAGAAGTTTGGTTCGGAACCGGTTCGGGATTATTTTCCCACGAACTTTTCTCCCCCGAACTTTTTGATCCCGCACTTTTCCCCCCAACAGATCAGAAACCGTGACTGGCGCCAAACCAAGGTCTTTCCGCCTGTAGTCCAAATAATTCTGCATAGCTGACAAAAGTTGCTCGTCTTGCGAGTCTGAGTCATCAATTTCAACAGACTCATCAAAAGCATCAAATTGGGGCCCGGGAGTGAGCATTTGCCCCTCCTGAGGCAAATCGGAAGCCTGCAGCAATTCTGGTCCCCCAGACAAAGATTTTACTGCAGTTTCTTCCCCAGATACTACTATTTCTGGGGAATGGCATCTGGTAGCACTTGGGGGCCCCCCTGACTGCGACGTTAAAGACCGGGAACCCGCAGACTGCGAAACTTGGGGGCGGATAGCCCCAGATTGTGACCGAGTCACTGGCCCCCCCCCAAAAGTTTTGCTTAAATGGCCACCATACGGGGCTTCTGAAGATGTAGACGGGGCCGTGGAGGTCGAAACCCCCAACTGGGACTGGGTCCAGCGAAAACTTGTGGGTGGGGGGAATCCGGGAGGGTCCCCCACGCCCCCTGATCCTCTATCTGTGACAGGTTTCGCCTTAGAATTTTGCCCTTCCCATAATTGTGGGGGGATATCGGGCACGTAGCCTTCCGGTCCTCTGGGGGTCCCTCTATCTAAATCGACCGGTCCGTCAAAGTATGATAAGAGCCCCCAAAGTTGTGCTCTTTGCTTTTCTCACTTATCGTGCTCCCTTTTCTTCTCAGAAAAAGCTAGAACTTTGGACATCTACTGAAAAATCACGGTCGCCACTATTTGTGAAGTACTGTGTGTGTACCTCTAGAATAAACTGTGTCGGACTTCGCTAGTTGATTGCAAGTAGGTGCTCAGTGTGTGATATCCAGCCCTAGCCAATCAAGAGAAGACGCGAGAGTACAGTAGAACAGCGAGTAGATTAAGGTGGAACTACTTGTGAGCCTTAAGCGACCGTCCCTAGATCTACTAAACCAAATACCGCTAGATTTTACTATACCAGACACGAAATGCTCACACTAACATTAAAATAGACATACGAGATTGAATACAAAATACAAACAGGAGGACGGTAAGCAGATGCAAAGCACAGTAGGGAGGGCGTTACCCAACTCCCAAACGCCTAAACCTCACCCAACAATTCCTACCCACTGATAGATTCCTACCCCAACACCGTTGACACTCCAACTGCCCTTAAGCCTACACTTTCTCTCTTATATATACTTTTGTGCTACTGGCGTAGCTAGCCCAAAAAGAAATCACTTTTATCATTCACGAATAAGACAATTGTCAAAACAGTTCAAAGTTGCATGATTTCATCAAATAGAATATACTTTATGGTACGCATATGAAGATAACATCACGTGTAATTTTCAGTGCTGCGCTGCTGCGCAGCTAGCTACTAGTGCCCTAATGGGTAATATCCCACACTGTCTATCCAAATTCTCATTACTCCACTAGGTTTGCAGCAAGTCAACACCAGTTCTATGTGGTTTTAGAAGACGTGACTTGAAAGGATCAGTTAAAGTTAGACGTCACCTTGGAAAGATACTGAAAAGGTGTTCGAGAGATTGGAATTCAACTGACTGGGATTTGGAGTGACAACTCGTTGGAATCTCGCTCCTAATGATGTACTGAAAATGTTTTGATAGACGCATTACGCATTGCGTTGAAAATTGATACCAAATTGATCAAACCTATGCACCGAATTGTCACGTGTCACATGTAGCTACTCTGTTATGCGCTGAAATTACATGACAACTATAACGTATCAGTCTTTAGTTCACAAATTCAATAAAATATGGCTTGTGGCATAGAAACCTGGTAAAAAGAGTGAGAATTATCTTTACAACATAATTGGAATTCCACCTTTTAAGTTGATGGTTGAAAAAGGGATTTTAAAATAATGGGTTCTTTTTAACGTTAGAAAGGACAGCATCAACTAGAGATCCTTAGCAAAATTAAATAACTACCGCTTTTTGACTTATGAAGGAATGAAAGACTCAAAGGTTTGTCAACATATTAACTCATATTCGAAAAATAGTTGCATGTGATCAAATTAGAGCATGGGAGCATGGATCGAAACCTCAACCTCAACCCACCATCGCACAACTGATGAAACCATGCAGGCTCATGCTGCAACTGCAAGCTGCAATTAAGGCTCAGCTTAAACTTGAATTCGAAGACAAACTCGAACAATGGAATTTTAGAAGACACGACGCATGTGTTCAGGCAAAGGACATGCATGAGTTTGAAGACATTGCGTCTGACACTAAATACAATAGATCAATTATGTCCCTGGTAGTATAGCGGTAATGCTACGCAGGTGTGGCACGTACGGTTCCAGATCAAATCCCGACCGCCTCTTATCCCAACAGCCCCTTTTAGGGCTACCAGCCTGACGACGCCCATAGGTAAAAATGGGCGAAACGTCGTGACCCGAAATTTAACAGCTTCCGTGGCAAGAAAAGGCCAATCATCTAATTCTAGAAATATCAATCACCTTCACTGTGGTAAGACCTCTCGGAATGCAGATAACGTCGTTGAACTGCTCAAGGTTCTGTTTCATGTTCGCCGAAACGTGGCACCTATCTGCTAAAACGAATATATATATATATATATATATATATATATATATATATATATATATATATATATATATATATATATATATATATATATATATATATATATATATATATATATATATATATATATGGAAAATTACGTTTAAAAATTAATATCCTTGGTACTTCTTGAAAACAGTGTCAAAGCTTAACAAGGAGTCGTTCCTAAAATGTCATATTCAGCGCATCTAGTGCATAGTAGTAGTATAGTGTGGATATTTGGGCCCGCTCTCCTTTGAGTCAAATCAGGAGTAAATTTTCAATTCCTGTTCTAGGTTTACAGTGCAGTTTTGTCTTTCCAGTCTTTATTTTAGCTCCCTTCCAGACATTTCGATTTCTTCAGTCGCCGAGATCCTCGGCGTTTTTAAGCCGCCAGCATCAAGGGTTTATATAGTCTCGGTGCCGCATCATCCAATCAGGTTTCATGAAATGTCCACCACGGGTAATTTTTGACCTATTCTATCTTTCACAACTCCCCTCCGATTCTGGTGAACTAAAATGTAATGAGTCCCACTTACTCCGGCCTACACTACAAAATTAGTAGGCCTCTGTTGTCGGGCCCACTCTAGAACATTCATCCTGTCAAACTCTAGATTAAGGACATCCAAGTCTTTCCTAACATTGCCAAGAAATTTAGGTTCTTTTTGGTAGTGGTTGTTATTTGCAGAGTAATAAATAGCCAATTCGTGGTCCAAAATATTTTGAAGAACGAAATCAAATGAGAAATTATTAACTTTGATGGAGTAGACTTTAGCATTGAAAACGGTGTAGAGGAGTTTCTTGAGGTTAGATTGCCTTGCGTCTCCCAAACGAAATTGTAGGTTGAATAAATTCCCGACCCAAGCCTAAATGTTGTCCTAATTTGATCCCAGTTTTGAATATAGACATTTGTGATTTATGAAGTCTGCTGGTGGTTGATCTTCCTTAGGCAGGAGCAACCTCGGACACTTTCGTTGCATAGTATTTTATCGGAACTCGCATGAACTCATGTGACCATCGAATCCTTTCATAGTTTTAAATTTGCTACTACAACGTGGTCAGGGATGTTTTTCTTGAGGAGACTTTTGTGAAAGTGAAGCGGGATAGGCTTACTAATACGAGTCGCCTTTGTGTCTTTCTGTGAGTGATTCTTTCCACATTTTTCACAACAAGACTTTTCTTCCTCATGCTTCTACCTAACATGTTTACGGAGACTGTATTTTTGAGTAAACGTCTTACCACAGAATTCACAAATGAAGTTTTCAGTTTTTGGTTATTTATTGCGTCTATCAAAATATATTGAGCACACAAACCTAGCAAGATTCCGCAGATTCGTTCAAGCTAGGTTTTGCCTCAAAATGATTCCACGAAATTGAGCTGGCATGGTCTGAATTGCTCTGTCCAGTTCTTGTCAAAAGCAAATTCCAGTTTATTGGATGGTATTCTGCCGACTTGATAAGGCACGTGAACTTTTTGGTAAGTAGAGCTATGTATTTTTGGAATTGTGCTTAGGTATGGCTTGGACTTGGTAAGGCAGGTAAGTTTTAAACCTAATTGAACCAACGTTTTAGATTTCTACTTAAATGTTTTTTCACTGGGCTTGCCCTTAAAATTATTTTACGCTGGAACAGCTGGAAACCTGCTGCCAAGAATTAACTTTAAACAACCTCCACGGTATTGAGCTGGATTGGTTGGAATGTAGCTGGCAGGTTTTTGCCTCAAAAATATTCCGTGGAATAAAGCAAGCACAATTTTGATGCTTGTTTGGTTGGTGTACTCAATATTTTTTGATAGGTGCATACGTCTCTTGAACACGCAATTATGGACACTTTCAGAGCTTAAAGCAGACCACTCACGCTCAGAGAACAAGTCGAACTGACGCTCTACCAAGTTTGTACCTCTTTATTTTTGAGTTAGCTAATAGTCGGGTGGCATCTATTTATATATTGGCCGTTTGCACAAACTGGTATTATAAAGTATTTCATTTTTTAACTTTTTATTACATTCACCAACGTCACTACCTTTTTTACACCCATCTTGCTCCGAGCGTGGTTTTCCCTACATTTTAAAGCTTTGGCCTTAGCCTTCCACGCCTTGTCTTAACTTGCCAACTGTCGTGTCTTTGTACTCTGAGTCACTCCAGGCCAGCTCCGAGTTAACACCGAGTATATTCCGAACCTTACACCTAACATACTCAAGACTAACTAATAATCCTTTATTTTCCGTTTATTTTTTCTCGACCTCTTCGTCGTGGTCCATCCTCAGGTAGTACCACTACCACTCTGCTCAAATTAGAGTTATTTTCTAGGGCACGTCTGAGGGCTTCTTCACCGTCAGAATTGTGTCTTTTATTGGATCGTTGAGGAACCTCCTGCAACGCGGGATATGAAAATAAATTTTCCTACTGAGTTCAGGTCAGTTCAGTTCAGCTATGAATCGGATCCTAAGTCGGATTTCATTGTAAGCCTCAATTTCTCCCTGAATGGTTGTCTGCGACGTATTCATTTGCTAACCTATTTATTCTATCTTCGAATTTCTCGTAGGACTGCCTGAGGAGCTCATGCCAAAATTTAGCGATGTCAGTTGACTCATAAATCTCTCCAAAACTCTTGTCACTACTGTCTGAACATTCGGAACTCGTCAATGATTCAGACTCATCGTAGTCCGGTTGGACACTATGGATTACACCTTGGTGAACGTATGGCCACAAGTGCCACACAACTATGGCGTAATATTTGAAACTAGACATGTTTATTGTGGCTGAGTTTCATTATACGCTTTACGAACTTGACTTGATGTAGCTTTGTCTTTGTTGTTTGTGCATTTATTGTTCAAATGGCTCCGAGTTAAAACCTAGCATACCTGAGTATACACAGAGCTTTCACAGTAATGAAAGCTTTGACAATTTGGCCTTCTGTGCACATTTTTCAGGGCATAATTTGGTACCACTAGGAGTACCCTCTGGGTTTGCGGGGTCGATTTATGGGGACAACAAATTTTGGGGGAGGGAAAGGTCGTCTATGAGGACCGCCTACTAGAATAAGTCCAGGGCTTGGATAATTTAGAGTTTGATAAGATGGATGTTCTAGAGTGGGCCCGACAGCAGAGGCCTCCCACAAAATGGATAGTATTTGGTGTTACCAGTTGCATTTTTGTTGACTGAGTACACAATGCACTAGCCGAAATAAATACAAGAACAAAAAGAAGAAAATAAATGAAATAAACATATCGCATGCGTGGGACTAGGAAAGATTAGGCTAGCTATTGTACATAGCAGGATAGTTAGGTAAGCTAAATTAGATTCATAGATACTGTATATCGATTAGGTCGGTACTGTAGGTTAGGTAGGTAGACTAGTTAGTAAATAGTTAGACAGATCAGATACATAGATTAGGTAGGTAGGAGGCCGGTAATGGGCCGATGCCGGGTCCCAAGCACCGGGGAGAATGCAGAGGGACGGCTAAATGATGACCGGAGCAGTGATTGGTTCTTTTTATGAAGCGTATTTAGATTTGTAATGTAGGCCACAGTAAGAGAAGTTCATTACTTTTTAGTTCGTCAGAATCGGAGGGGAGTAGTGAAAGTGAGAAGAGGTCAAAGATTACCCGTGGTGGACATTTCATGAAACCGGACTGGATGATGCAGCACCAAGACTATATACACCCTTTATGTTGGAGGCTTGAAAATGCCTAGGATCTGGGCGACTGGACAACCTAAAATGTCTGGAAGGGAGCTAAGATAAAAACTGGAAGATAAAATTGGCACTATAAACCAAGAACAGGAACTAAATATTTGCTCCTGATTTTACTTCCGGGACCGCGGCCCGAAATGTCCCACTATACTACTCATAGTAAGACATAAGATGTTAAGTGAGCAGAAAACATCCGGCTCAATTAAACTTTTATAATTCAACCAGGCAACACAGACTCACGTAAACTCGTAGTTTCCATGCGAGAAGCAGTGTTTACGGTATCACCAAAGATACAATATCTTGGCATTTTTAAACCAACAACCGCTGCAGCACACGGACCTGCAAGAAAAACATGGAATGCTTTACTAATGAGGTTCCTGTTTCAGTCAAATTCAAGTTTAGATTTCATCGAAACAAACCCCAATTGAAACAGAAACCCTAGAAAAACAGATTAAATGTTACATAATGCCTTCGCAGTAGATCTTACTCATCGGGCTTACACATCATTCTATCGAAGGAGAAGAGTTAAAATTTGACATTGATCAGCTTTGCATACAAACGAGGGACTCTCATTAAGCGAATATCGATCCCTATCCATTTTTAATTTACTTTTCAAAAAATGAAATTGCGCAGGCTTTGTTTGCCAGCAAGTTAACATAAACACACCTGAATGTGCTCCAATGCGTACTGACACTTTCACCGACGGAATATGAGGAACATGGTAATCCGACATTAATTTAAGGATTTTCAAAGCTACCATGGCGAGTTCATGAGCATGGCTGAATTCAGATCTAAAATAAACAATGTTTAATACCGACACACAAAAAACTATAGGAGCTGGTTAGGTTAATATCCACAGGTTTGAAACCCTATGGATTTGTACATATTAGCACTATCCGTTATTAATATACTTCCCTTGGGCTTCTTCCAATGCCAAACCGTATTGTGTGGTACTCACAAATTGGAACATCACTCACAAAAATTTGCTGTATTTACAATTTCGCTCACTTACAAATCGGCTCTCGAATTTAGTTGTATGTCGCACCTGTAAGTTTGTGTTGAAACGTAGGTGAGGAGCAGCGATTATTATCGAATAGAACAGAAAGGAAACCTTGAAACCACTGCAAACCAATAAACGCTTGTTGATGGAATCCGTTTCAGTGTTCCAAATTGGTTTCGTGCAATGAAGAAACTAATGTAACTATGCTAAAGTACAGTTTTGCTAATCCAGATATCTATTTGACTAAACATAATTGAACATGCCATCAAGAAAACATGAACTTGGAAATATTATGGGCTTTAAATAGCTGCATTTGTGAGTTTGAAACGTGTGTTTTAAAATCATTGCTTTTTACCTTGAGCTGCAAGCAACAAGTCATAAAGAAAGCATTGTTTAGACAATTGACGTGCTGAAATTTGAAGTAATTCGGATATCAGCTTAAAACAATTTGATTAAAACGAATCCGACAAGCCTATCGCTTTAATCCGGCCCACACTACTAATGACGAGTAGGTATTCCACGATTACGTCAAAGGGGTTTTCTCCTCGGGGCACTATACTTGTAAATAGTAATAGGCTGGTTGTCAATCAAACTAATTACCGTATAGGAAGGCCACTAGCTAACATATAGCTGTCACCTATTGTTTCAACTTTATAAACATTGTGGCAATCACTGACTGAATCAAACAACGAATATAAGTTGTTTAGGAAGGAGATAATCTAAACAATAACAATATAGTAAATTGATTTCTATCAAACATGATGTTCAATAGTGCATTGGGGAATGCTTAATCATGACATAAGAATATTTTTTCTAATTATGATAGATGATCTCTACTGTTCGTTTAAGGATCCATCCAGTATCCAGTACATCCAGTATAGTCCATCCTTTCCTTTATGCAAACGTATTACTTGACTGTCAATTCAACAACGGAAGAAGCAAACGCTAAAGGATAATACTATCAAAGTGAGATAATAGTCTTTCTCAGCAGTTTAGTTTGCGATCATTCAGCCGCAGCAAAAATACAGGAAACGTAAAATGGTTTTAGCAGTTAGCTACATATGATCCACGTCCAATAAAGTCTTGAAACATACCTCTAGAACTGTGGAATGCGATGATATATTTGAAAAATCAACAATTTGACTGAAATATATGGATACTTGATCGAACGACTCTGGAGGATAGCCACCAGTTTCACGCAAGGCCGAAGCAACGGACGCTGGCATCATCCGAGACAGCAACTGATTTGATTGGTTACGTTGCTTTAGTAAAAGCCGTTCATGCTCCTGAAGTACCAATGAAAACCTTTTATCATATTTAAAAGGACTCAATTAAGTGAAATGTCGTACACAATGAGGCAGGATGCACCGTACCTGCAGGTGTGCAACATTTTTCAAACAAGTGCTTCGAAATTTGAATATTGAGACACAGAACCACAATTCCATCAATCTTGTAGGCGAGTCGTTCATACACCAATGTTACTCCAATGTACAACGTGGGCCCTAATATCCAAATTATCCAAATGTTTTCTAGCGGCTCAGATGTTACGGGTCTTTTGTCTAAGTGTTTAGTCAATTGAGGATACCAATGCTCGATGCGTTTTTAGTCTGTGGTCGTCAGATCAGATTACATAGCGGGAAGGCATCTGACTAGACAGCAGATTAAGTCTTTCCCAACAGAAGTCAGTCATTATATTATGGGTAGACAGCTTTAGAAATCAAACAAACTCAGCTCCATTGAATTGCCACCACTTAAAATCCCCAATCAGTTGTACCGTCCATTTCAACCGGTTTTTCACTTGACCAAGCTATTATTCAGTTATCGTTAGCAACAAGCAAATTTGGGGTTATTTTTATCTTGTTTTTGTTATACTGCTATCCAGCGGAATTAAAGAGATTCTAGGGTACTGATTTGTTTAGAAGTAGTCGGAGTATTTTTGCAAATCGCGGAACACATTGTTTTCAGCAACTATTTTTCCTTTTACACTTTCCTAATCTATGTAAACTAGAACGTTATTGGGAAAGCTATTATATAATGGATCTTTCTTACTATTTTCTGAAACATTTCGGAAGGTTTAAGACAAATTAGAAACCATCAGCAAGCTTTCGAAATACGGATATAATTTTCTAACATATTTCGATGTAAGCTTAACAGCTTCTGGACCCTTTTTCCTTTTCCAAAATGTTTGTGCTTTTTGCGTTGTGGACCTATAACTCATGATGAGAAACTTACTCTGAGCGTATCCAGATATTGTGCTGCCTGAGTTGATAATACATTATTGTGATAAAGATAGTATATCACAAAAGGTGGCGCAATCACTAACAGGAATAATACACAAAAGCCAGATATTATGAAGTCAGTAACAAGTGCATTCATTCGTCTTTGTAGTGTTTGGCGAATAGTTGCAAGCATTTGTTGTCGAATATCTAGAAAACTTGCTTGGTACAGTCACGGACTATCAGGATCTTCTGTGCAGTCAATGTTGCGCAAATTGACGGAACAGTTTCTATACACCAGCGCAATGATTAAGCACAAGTCACTGTGTATTATACCTGTCTATTCAACAAAAATATCCTAGCTTATGATAATGCTAGGTAAACACAAATCTTAGGTCATCTTTAGCTGTGTTGCACAAAGCATTTTTGGCAATTGTGGCAGAAGGTTTAAACTAGCTTTATACAAATCATCACATTTGAACGACTACCCTGTCAAAATACCAACCTTGTTTAAATCATTAATCTTGCTCATTATTCGTTCTAGTACCTGACATTTGTCCCATAAACGCTGTAACGTTCCGAAAAAATGAAAAAGATTGGTCAGGACTAGGCTCGATCGGAGTGTTTGTGTAGAGGTCTGTGATCGTCGTCACAACAATTTGAAATAGGCTGGTCTTTTCAAATTGAGCCAAGGTAGTTTCTTGTATGTGAGGAAAGTCAGCAATCGCTCGAATCATCAACACCTTGCCAGCTCCTCTAGTCTCTGAAAGCATTATAAACAGATATCCTGCATTCACCTGTGTATGTGCGACAAAACAAGATATTTTACGAAATATTCATACAACACCAGGAAGCCTCGCCTTTGCACATGTTGCCGAAAGCGAAGGTGCAGCCTAGAAAATATCTGAATTGCGTGACATATTGTCA
Organism: Trissonchulus latispiculum; assembly: GCA_030248195.1. NCBI lineage: Eukaryota > Metazoa > Nematoda > Enoplea > Enoplida > Ironidae > Trissonchulus > Trissonchulus latispiculum. The sequence goes on along the minus strand of JASAND010007366.1, from coordinate 4,077 downwards.
AAATTATGCTCGCGGATTTTGAAATAACTCTTTGAATAAAATAATTATTATACAGTTCTTTCCCATTTTTGGATCAAAATATAAAAATCCAATTTTTACAAATTCAGTTAATTGCCAGTTCAATGTGCAAATCCACCACTTCAATCTCTGACCATTGAATAAAACAATCATACCTGGAATGTAGTGGGTATGGTCTGCATCTAGTCTTCCATTCTTATAATACATTCCACCGTGAGCGGCAAGCGTACCTGTAGCATGAATCAGAGACTATTTGTATATTGTACAGGAAAATTGCGCATACGGTAAAGCTAAATACAAGTGCAAGTTCAAAAAGTTACGCACACAATAAATAGTTCGATGCGTTGTATAAACAGTTTTACAGGATAATTACATTTACGTGAACCATTTAATAATGTAATTCGTAACCGTACAATGTTCTCAAAATAGGCAAGTTGTGCACAAATGCAATAAAAGACAGTGTCCTCGATTCTTAAATATTTTGTATATTCCTTGCTTTTTTAGTTCCGAGTTACTACTTATATTCCGGAAAAACTCACATTTATAATTTATTAAAATTTCAATGAATGTCGAACCTCCGATATAAGTCCTGACTATTCAAGTTCTGCTAGCCAATTATTTTGTTTTTGGGACCTCAAGTTTATGAATTGACCCATATTAATTCAATCGGGACCTAACTGTAGCATTAATCAGAAACATCAGTTGAATTATAGTAGTAGTAGTAGTAGTAGAGCATAATCTCTCTGAGCTTAACCTTATTATTTACTGGTTAATCGTGTCGGGGCAGCCTGGAAACGAAACGAACTATGTTTTAATCAGGTTGATCATGTACACTGAAGATAAAAAGATGCGCAGTGGTTATTTCGGTGTTCCATCTATTCCCTGCCTTTAATTCCTGAATAAAGAGTAGGACTTAAGACTGAAAAATCCGAACCAACATTTCAAAGTAAAAACCCTTCTGTTCGTGTTCATGAATTTTTTGAAACTTAATGACGGTTGGCTACTACAGGTTTGTCACTTTACTGTCATGGTACTACACTACTACTACTACTACTACTACTACTACTTTGTCAGATTGGCCTATTTTCGGCAGGGATATGGAGCATGGGTGTGATCAAAACTTATCGGGTACCGGGATATTATTGTCCTCCAGCCGCATTTATGTGCCTGACCCCCATTTTTCACTACTACCAACATAATTGATTAAAAGCTTCTGCTGACTGCTTCAAGGCTGCCATCGGCATAGTGGTTTGGCAAATGTGTCCCCATCTGCAGAAAAATACTAGATGGCTCTATCTTATCTGCATTTAAGGGAATTGATCTTCAAATTTGAAGTTTCCCCAAAAATTTATAATTTTTTGGCAAACGAAAAGAAATTTTTGATTCTGGTGCAAGCTATAAGCCTGTACTTTGACATATAGAGAGGTCCTATACTATAGTTTAAAATTCCAACACAAGTAGCAAGTTTCCTCAGCAACATTCCGTGGTGCCATACAATTAGCCGAATAAATCGGAATTCGGCAGTTTAGCAGGACTCAGAATGTTTGATAGACGCATAGGTATATTCATTTGTGCCAAATAGTGGGGAAATCCTGCCGACTGAAAAATGTTTTATGCCAACTTGAATGCTCAAAAATTGCCAGAATCGCCATTTTCGGGCAATGGAACCGGTACCCCCAAAAATCGAAAAAACCAAATTGTTTGAAATTGAACATTTTTCAGATATTTTAACTCGATGTGGTCGAAAATACACCCAAACCACGTTTCAGCTAAATTAGTGAAGGTTTGTCGGACCGACCGAAAATGGCGATTTTGGCATTTTTTTGAAGATTCAAGTTGACATAAAAAGTTTTGCAGCCGGCAGAAGATCCTACTATTTGGCACAAATATTTAGCCCAATGTATAGGGCCGCAGTATATGCCAAATTACAGCATTGTAGTTTGCACCACAATTAAAATTTTCTTCTTGTAGGTCACAAATTTATAAGTTTTTGGCGAAACGTCAACTCTGAAGATCCATTCCCTTAGATGCAGATAAGATACAGCCATCTAGTATTTTTCTGCAGATGGGAACGCATTTGGCAAATCATGTTGCCAAATGGCAGTTTTAGAGCCTAACAGCCAGCAGAAAGTTTTAATCAATTATATTGGTAGTAGTGAAAATTGGGATTCGGGCACATAAAACCGACGGCTGCACACGGTTACAGGGCGGCTACTGTCTCGGTACCCGATATTTTTGACCACACCCATGCTCTGTATTTGTGCCAAAATGTAGGCCAATTGGACAATGTCGGGGCAAGTAGACTTTAGTAGTCCCCCCTTAAAACGGTAGTTCAAGTAACATGTTACTTTCAAAACATTTCTCATCTGACATAAATTTTAAATTTAAAACAAAGTATCCTACCATAGATATCCTCGCCAAACATCATTGAGTCTTGGGATATCAACATTTTCCATACTGCACCTAGGCCGCGACTTTGTCGCTGTGGTGACAAAATACGGTCAACTTCTCCGGAAATATTGCCATACCAACTAAAACGAACACGCTCAGGTTGCAAATTGAACACAGTGTTTTCTTGCCTGGGTACGTGCTGTCCCAAACATATTTCAGTAGTATAGGTCAGCACAAATGCCCACACTTTGTACAGGTGTGCTGGAGTCAAATGGGAGCTAATTAATCATACAGGTAAGGTCATTAATCATGCTAGCCATTGGTGCAGATGTCTTTCAAGGTCATTATTGGCCAATTTTGCCTTTAGCTTAGATAAGCTTTGTACTAAATTTTTAACACAGTGTTATTGGACTATATTGTCTACGTATGTAACTTTACCTATGTATTCAACGAGTTAGTTTACTTGCCTAATTAGTGTTTATTAATTAACGGCCTAATTAAGTAATATGAAGTAACATTTTCATACTTTTTTCAAACTTTTATTTACCTATTTGCCAATGACGGTTCTTACCTGTCCAGCTCAGGGCTCTAAAGACCAAACATATTTCCACAAATTTTTCTACTTTCTTCTATTCCGGCCAAAATTTCTAAAATTCTCCCTTTCTTGCCTCCTATTGAATTTCTTCATCTGGATCTTCTTGCATTTCCTTCTATTTACCATCTGGACCTTTGTACTAACCTTGAAACGGAAGACATGTAACAAACACTTAAAGAAGACAAGATTGTTAGTTACGTACTTCAGAATATATTGAAGCTAGCAGCCTTCTAGTCCTATCATATCTTTAGCATACTGAGGACTCAAAGCTGTCAAAAGTCTTTCTCCCTATTAGCTGCCTTCTAGCGTGATCATATCTTCAACACACTGAGGACTCAAACCTGTCAAAGTCTTTCTCTCCCAGTTAGTAGCCTTCTAGTGTTATCATATCTTTAGCATACTGAGGACTCAAACCTGTCAAAAGCCTTTCTCTCCCTGCTTGTTTAAAATTTTCTCCCTGCTAGCTGCCTTCTAGCGTGATCATATCTTCAACACACTGAGGACTCAAACCTGTCAAAAGTCTTTCTCCTTGCTAGCTGCCTTCTAGTATTATCATATCTTTAGCATACTGAGGACTCAAACCTGTCAAAAGCCTTTCTCTCCCTGCATGTTTAAAATTTTCTCTCTGCTAGCTGCCTTCTAGCGTGATCATATCTTCAACACACTGAGGACTCAAAGCTGTCAAAAGTCTTTCTCCCTGCTTGCTTAAAATTTCCTTCCTGTAAGCTGTCTTGATTGCACCTGTCTCAATGAAATTAAAGACGTAAACAAGGGTTAATAAACATTGGTTGAAAATGAAAATTTTATGTCTCCTATTACGTAATATTGGCAATACTTATCACTTTAATCTTTGTGTCAACTTAAAGAGTATGTGTTGAACTAACTTCGGTCACCTGTTGGTAATTATTGGTTGACTAATTAGTTAGTAATAATTTGTTAAAGTTGACTATGAAAATTGGCTGAAAATGGGTGATTATAATTTTAGTTCCAATTACGCAAGATTGGGAAAACTTTACGTGATAAGTTTTATGTCAACGTAAAGAGCAAACAGTGAACCAGCTTCGGTCACCTGT